>BMAC01000719.1:209591-259997 GCA_014905375.1 Phtheirospermum japonicum
CAAATATTTTTGCAGGAAGTGGTGAAAATAGGAAAACAAAAGAAATTTGTTAATAGTAGGTATTTTACATGGTCAAATCATTTTTAGTAGTAGATATTTCTTATCATTGTATTTTTTCTTATGTGAAGATTATGATAATATGTTTGTTGGTAAATGTGGGTAGATGATGTGAATATTTTGCAAAATTAATGGTCTTAACTTCTCACATGCATTACATCTCACAATACTTTTGCAACATAGTTCATACTAATTACAAACTACAAGGAGTTGTACGTATTATTTTTTTTTTAATTATGATAATAGTCAATTATATAATCTTATGTTTTATTTTGTCCTGACTTTACTTGTAAATTTTATTATTGATATTTGGTTAATAATACACTTTTTATTGTACTTATTATTGGTTTATTAATTGATTTTAGGTATATGGAGTCGGGTGGAGCAGACGAGCGTGATTCTGGTGGTGATACAAGTGTCGATGATACCGGTGTTAATGATATTGAGACATTGCCAACTCGAACAAGAAAAAGAAAGGGTAGGGGGCCCGCCAAATTTAAAGGATCGAAATCAAAACCAGGACAGCCAAAGATAATTGATGACTGGGGGTATAATGAGCAGCCGATCGGATCAGAATCAAACTCATTCACAACCTATATTAGCAACTTGGTACGTGCTAAGGTTAATATTAACGTGGAGTCGTGGAAACATGTATCAAGTGAGCTCAAGAAGCAAATGTGGGATGAGATTACGGTAAGGAATCATTATACAATTATCATAATTTCTGATTTTTATTTTGGACCTGTTAATAATTTTCACAATTTCAATTCGATTGTTTGCAGCGTGATTACGTAATCGATGATTCTAAGAGAAAAATAGTGCTTAAGAAGTTGGCTAAATTACATCGAAATTTCAGAAATACGCTTCGACGTAAATATATAAATAAAACAGAACCAATCTCGACAGATGAGGAGGGTAAGCAGTCATATGAGAGTTACAAGAATACTCTTACAAAAGAAGGTTGGTTAACCTTCGTTGCAAAGAGTCAAACTCCTGAATTTGTGGTAAGTAATTATAGGTTGCTTAACACTAAATCTTTTTTTTTTCATTTGGCAATTTTCCAGCCTTTTATAGTGTTTTTCAAAATACTTAGACCTACATTTCATTTTTCGTACAGGAATTAAGTAAAAAAATTCAAAAAACTCGCACCAGAATAAGTATCCACATTTAATGGGGCGTCGTGGATATGCCAAATCCATACCAATTTGGGAAGAGACGGGCTTAGTAAAAAAATTCACTACTGACACCGAATCTGCATCTTCCTCGGGAGTGAATGGTGGAGAATATCCACGACACGTTTATTGGTTTTGTGCAAGGGTGACACTTGATAGCGAAAATAAAGTAGATTATCCGAATTCACAAATGATGGAGGCAAGGGAAAAACTGGTTAGTAATGTTTAAGTAGAATTAATATAACTCCTTGTTTATATATATATTTTTTAAATATACAATCTTTGGTAATTTGTTCATAAATTAGTTAAGCTTTACCTTTGAGGTAATTTGTTTGTAACTGACCATGTTGTATATTTTTTATATATATATACGAGCTCAGAATGAAGTGACGAATGATGTTGCAAATGAGAAGTTTGTGCCAGCAGGGGCTAATGATATATTAAGTGTTGTTGTTGGTCCTGATCGTTGCGGGCATGCTAAAGGCTTTGGTGGACACCAGGGGTACTCTCACTATTTTGGGAAGAAGAATAGAAGTGTTGGTCAAGAAAAGAACTCGATAAGCCGATTGGAAATGGAGGCGTACAAATCTGAACTGAAAGCTCAATATGAACAACAAATTCAATCACTGAAAGAGGACATGACCAGACAAATGGAAGAAACTTTAGCCCGAGTAGGAATTGTTGACATTGGCAAGTCAGCCAATGCATCATCATCACCAGTCACTTCTCCTGTATATCGGGAGAGTATACATTCCAGGGTTCATAAACAGACGTCAAGTTTTGTTGTAAGTACAAAATCAAACTGCCTCTATTTTTTGGGGGGGATTGTCTTTCAATATTATAAAAAGAAAAAGAAGTTGTCTTGGCTATTTAATATCTAAATTGATTATTATATTATTGTTCATATAGGATGGTGCTAAGTGTCGTCTTGCCTTGAGGACAAATGGAATGGTGAAAATCATCGCTGATGTAGAAGCCTACAACGCAACAATGATGCACAATATTCCGATGATGGCGGGTCATGTCAAAGTGAATATTACCATGGTAGTTGAAGGATTGGAAGAGCGGCAACTACCGGTTCCTGTTGAGAGTGTAGATATTTTTTTATTGGCACAGGCAGTGGGCGCATTTGTCCAATGGCCTAGAGATTTGGTCTTTTTCAAAGAAGAGGTAATTTATTCTTTCTTGAGTTATGATTTTCTAGTAATCGCAAACCAAGCGCCAAGCCGAGGATTTTTGCCGACTAGGTTTTTTTGGGTCGGTCAGGGTCCGCCTAGAGAATAAGCCGATTAATAGTATACAATGACCTTCTAAGAAAAAGAAGAAGAAATTACCTTGAAAAATCTATACTTCTTCTGTCTGGACCAAAAATGATCCCCTTGAGGACCTTATTTCCATCTGATTCCTGTTCGTTCAAGAAAGTAACATTAAGAGCAAAGAAGGTAACATTATATCCGGGCTATACTAACCATTGCTAGGCAATCAAGGGCGAAAATGTAATGAAATATAAATTATACAGAAATAAAACTAAAGTGGACGTGTATTAAAAAAATCTTATGTTTTTGCATTATATACCCAAATTTGCACATACAGCCTATGCCTCATCTGCACTAAAAAATAGAGTATTTTACTAGGTAAGCATTGAATACTATTAGGCCCTAAAATTATCTAGGCTGAAAATATAAGACTCAGTTTATAGGTATTTCATACAACTTACCATTTTTGACAGGAGGTCTTCTTTGTAAGGATTCTTAGTAAATAGTTATAAAACTCAAATGTCATGCACCTATACAGGTTCACTAATATATGAATTTCTTGTAAATAGGAACCTTTAGCATCATCTCACGACGAAAGAGGTAAGGAAGAAAAGTGGAAGTCTTTCGGTACCCGAAAAAATCTACGAGAGGATCGGACTGATAGTAAGCATCCTTTGGTCACCAAGGATATTTTGGAGAAGCTTAGTAGTAATGAGTTAATGTTGCATGAAATGTTGGAGTTGTTTGAACCACAATATTGCCAATTATCCATCCCTTTACCCCAAGAGATGTTCAATTACACGAGTGATGATTTTACGACCATTATTAATCGAGAGGATTTGAGACAATATTTTAATGGTGAATAGCTCAACATCTCCATTATACAAGGTTTTATGTTGTAAGTAATTTAAGATTAATCTTTCTTATCTTTTTATATATATATATATATATATATATAATATATATATATATATATATATATATATATTATGTTAGCTAGTAAGATATATTGATTGGAACTTTTTTTTTATTCATGTACAGATACTTATCAAGCAAAATGAAAGATATTGGAGTTAGTGATATTGGATTCTTGTGTCCGGAGATTTGTTCTCAAACAAGTTTGAATTATGACCGAGCCATTACAAGAGATTATTTGACACGTACTTTGAAAAATTCTTTCGATAAGAATTTAATTTTGCTGCCACACAATCAATCGTACGATTCATTATATATATATATATATATAGATATATAGATATATATTTCTTTACATTATATTTTATTTTCTTTAATTTCCCTTATATTATTTTAATTATAGGCACCATCGGATATTAATTGCTATATGCCCGCGCACAAGGCAAGTTTACTTGTTCGACCCAGCTTACACGCGGAAAATTAAACTATTGGACGACTTGAAATTGTAAGTTAATTTATCGAGTCATATTACTCGGCATATTTAGCCAATTATCGAGCCTTGAATCTCCTCAAACATGTCATGCGTGTGTTTAGAAAAATTGGTTGTTGCCCGTGTGCACTATTCTGCCAACATGTCAATAAAATTTTATTTCCCACTTTGGAATGCAGCCCTTTTAAGGTTGAAGATGAATAATGGGGTCCGCAATGTTGCACTATCATTGGAGAAGGTGAAGGTATGTAAAAATACAAATTTTTTACTTTTTTTATATGTTTATGAATTTGCTAATGTTCTTACTTGGTCAAATCATTGGGGTTTTGATCCTTTGTTGCTATTTTTGTCGGGGTTTTTTCAAGTGTCGCAAGCAACCGGGGCCTACCGAATGTGGTTATTATGTTATGCGATGCATGTTCGAGATTATTGAGAAGAATATTCGCAATATTGGAACTGTAAGTTTTTTTTAAAATCTTACTTATTTTATTATGTTTGAAAGTTTTTTCGATTTTTCAGTTTGTATTATTTGAGGTGTGATCTCTCTTTTTATAGTTGGAGTCTGGGATTTTAGTAATATGAATCACGGTATTCGAAATGCCTGCTCGAACAGGGTTAAAAACTGGAAAACCGTAATGAAAACTACACTAAATAAAAAACCTAAAAAACTAAAAAAAATAAATTTGAAAAACTAAACTTTGCCCCCTGCCCAACAGAATTTACTCCGTCATGCGGTTTAAACATGTTTTTGTCAATATCATAAAGTGTAATTTGTTTTTGAGAAAAAACATGATGGCTTGATATTTGCATTTGGTGTTTTTTTTCTTTTTCTTTTATACATGAAAATGATATTAAACTCGTATTTGCAAAATGTTTCCCCTGCACATGCACCTGACATTGTGGTTTATATAGATGACATAACAAAGTGCGGAAATGGTCTAGCATTTTTCCTTGTATACCTGCAATGACAAATAAACCAGCCCATTAGTGAATAACTGCTTTTAGAAGAAATTCTAATCCAATTAACTTTTATTATTTATTTATTTATTTATTTGTGTCATTTAATTAAGTACTTTGTTTCAATATTTTTATTTTAGGATTGGAGAACAAACGAAACTAGTTATTCAACAGCGGAGCTCAATGAGATTCAAAACGAGTGGGCTAAATACTTTGTCGACTTTATTTCAAATTAGTAGTTTGCAAAATGATATTTACATGAATGTTGGTGGATGGCATGAGTCTGAAGGAGTGATAAGTCCAAAAAGTTGAACCACCAAATAAAGAAGGTACTAACCTCAAAAGAGATCAGCGACCTGATAGTGACTCCAAAAGCGTCTCAGCAACCTTCCAAACTTTTCACAAATCTTCTCAGCGATCTGGATGGTCCTGCAAAACAGTGTCCCAAACGGGTCGGAGTCCACCCGTTAAGACCCTCCAATGCTTAAGTCAATATTAGCTTTTTTTTAATAATGAGAGGTATGCACCTCCTTTTATAGATACAAGAGAAGTCCTCCCCAAGCAAGGGTTACCTTCTCCTATTACAATTCCATAAATACCACAACTGTCTTAGAATTAGGATTCCTCCAATATGCTAAGTTCCCATAAACAATAAACCTCTTATTAAATTAATATAATAGGCGTGGGCCCATTATTCTTTCCATAACCTCATAAACCACTCACACTAAGCCCGCAGGCTTGATATTCACAAGGCCCATAACCGAGCTCAAGTACATAGCTCAAACCACAAGAGGTCGCTACTCTATAAAACCAGCTCGCGTTACCTTTCCAACAAACCACACAACTCGCTCACCTCCCAAAGGAACACCCTCTCCATGAAATGAGGTCGCTTACCACAAATATCAAACAATATTACGTATGGGCATTTTGGTCCGCATCAAGGAGGTACAGCTAGGAAATTATATTTTCAGTTGCAGTTTCTCTTCTTGGCTTCTCAGGTCAATTGATTTTTATTGATAGCCAAGTGATTTTTTACTCCCCTGGTGAGTTGATTGCAGTTAGTTAATATTGTTGCTCTGCAGGATTTGGCTTCTTAATCACTTAGCTGTCTTGGTTCAGTTTTAGTTTCTTTTGTTGCTTTTGCCCTTATAGATTTTTGCTTGCAAGCTGAGTTTTGGTTCTGTTGTCTACAGTTTGCTTTTTATTTTAATTTGTTTGGAATCTCTGGTTGTTGATCTATAAAACCAGTTGATCATGATGACTTTGTATTGTACTTTTTCTTTGGTATATATGCCTTATTTTAGAAAAAAAAAGATTGTGTTGTTGTGTTATTGTTGGCATTTTTGATTTAATTATTTTGAGTTTATTTGATAGTTATTTTGTGGAATTTGAAAAACAGGAATTTGTGGTTTAATAGTGAAATAATAATAATAATAATAATAATAATAAATAAATAAAAGAGTTTTGTGGCGCTTCCGTAAGAAGTGACCCAATTATTTAAATTATTCGAGGCGCCTGCTACAGAGTTAGCGCCACGCGTTCAGAATAATTAGAGGCGACTCATATATATAGCGCCACGCGTCTAGAATAATTCGAGGCGCCTACTATATATTTAGCGTCACGAGTTCAGAATAATTAGAGGCGCCTCATATATTTAGCGTCACGCGTTCCATTTATGAGGCGCTTCTTCCAAGTATGCCCTTTAATTAATAAACGAAATTAGAGACACTTGTTAAATAAAAGCGCCATGCTGATCCATTTTTTGTGACGCTAAACAAGCGCCTTGAGTAGAAAATCCTTATAAGAGTCGCAGGATTTTGTTTAGCACCACAAATAGGCCTTAAGAAGCGCCTTGAATTGCCTTTTTTCCACTGGTGTTTATAGATCATGCATCAAGGTTCACTTGTTTCTATTTGCTGAAATCAAAATCTGACACTAAATTAACTTTTCTGCATTTCAAGGTATCAATTGAAAACCAGTTTAAACCACTGTTAAGTGCTTACAATCTGATGGAGGAGGAGAATTCATTGGACTTACACATATTTTGAGCCAATCAGGAATCAAATATAAAACTTCTTATCCTTATACACCTGAGCAGAATGGACTTGCAGAAAGAAAACACACACATATAATGCAAGTAGCCCTATCCCTTATGTCACGGTCCAATCTTCCTAATAAATATTGGGTGAAGCATCTTGTTCTGCTGTTTATCTCATTAATAGGACCTCTAACAAGATCCTCAAGTAAAAACCACCTCTAAAAGTCATTAGTACTCACAAACATGGTTACAATTTTCTCAGAAATTTTGGTTGTCTATGTAATCCACTTCTCAAACTTTACTCATCTCATAAACTTCCTAATAGTCCACCTTCTACATTCATAGGATACAGTCCTAATCATAAAGACTACAAGGTTCCAAAAAAAAAACAGACATGTCTTATTTCAAGAAAGTGTGTTTCCTTTCAAGGATAAGTCTTCAAGGAGACAAAGCAGGACGTACAGTGCATGGCGACAAAGGAGCTACAACTGGTGCATGAGAAAAGGGTTGAGTGTGGCTAACCTCATTATGGTGTAGGTAGACCAACTGGCACAAAAAACCTAGCTTCAAGATTGTTCCTTTTATCATCTATATATTGTAGTTAGACGCCCTATTGTAATCATCAGATATTAGCAATAAATTCATTTTACAAACAAATAGCTTCATGTTCTTATCTGTTTATTTACATTTACACCTTTCTGGCTCAATAAATTATTGTAATTCGCTCTGCATCAGAATAGTTCTCTGGATCATCATTTTTTAATTCCCTGGCGATGAATCCAAATGCCTCATTCGCTGCACATAAACATAATTATTGTTTGGACTTATATGTATTTTAGAGACATTTTTAGAAAAAAAACTTGGGGTTTATAGGTTTAAGGTAGAGGTATTTGTTTTGAGTACGAACTTTTGCACATATATATTCTTGAGACGGAGGAGGGTAGAATGAGAAATGATATAAAAATGGGATAGTAAACAACAATTACCCTTTTTACTTTAATTTGATTATACTTTAATTAATGTTGAGTTAATTAGTTAACGAATTACTTATCTGCGATTATTCTAGTGTGAAAAATGAGTGGATTATCATTTAGGGCATCTTAAACTTTTTGTACTATTTTGTTGTGATTTTTGTACCAAAATTGCGTAAGATTTCACCAACCTTAAATTTCATTTTCAATCATAGCACTTTAATTTTTACATCAAAAAGAATATTACTTAGATACCCCACATTATCCCAATACAAAAATTATTTTCATATACTCAAATTTATATATTTCATTAATTATATTTTCATAATTAATTCTATTCTTCGAAGAAATAAATAATAATAATAATCAAGCTCAACAATTTTAATTTATTTTCATCACGTCTATTATCTATTATCAATTAAATATATAAATTAATAAAGTCCAATTATCAATTATCAATTAAAAAATAGCCAATTCCTTCTTTCTCCACCTCATTTTGTCCACCATTGCCCCCAATTTCTGCAATTTCTAAAAAACATCATCATCTCCGTCTCTATCTATTCCCTCCTCTTTTTTATTTTTTTAAAATCTTCAAACGCATACAATAAAAAAATATAGAAGCAACAAAAAAAAAATAAAAAAAATCACAAACATGAAAATGATTAGCCACAAATCATCTAAGCTTCGAAACGAAGGCTCATGAAATCATCAGACGGATGTGATTGCAAAATCCTCTTCACTAATTCTTTCGTTTTTACTTTTTACATTTTTGATTTCCTCTTAAATGGATAAAACATAAAAAGGAAAAAATAAAAATAAAAAATGGAATGACATAGAGCACTGTGCTACATCAAAATATAGAATCTCAAAGTTTAATTAGGTGGACAAATAAGACTACAAAATCTATGGTTGGCCTTTAACATCAATAGATAATTATTTTGCAACTTGTATATAAAGTTCAAGTTTTCATTTTCCCCGTCTTTTCGCTGTTTTTGTTTTTTTTTCGTTTTATGGTCCATATATTATATACAACTGTACTCAATATCTGTCTATTTTAACCGGATGCAGTGACAATTATGCTTATCACTTATTAAGTTATTATAATCAAATTAGCAGCCACCCACCATTCCGGTCAAGAATGGCGGCCGAGAAAATTGTCCGGCCAGTTTTCGACAACCCTTTCCTCAACATCTCAGTGAACCCCATTAATGACACTGTCGACCGGGCCCCCGAAGCCCGAAACCCGCCGAACCCGGTTCCGAATAGCAACTCCTCGGTTCTGAGCAAGGACGTCGTTCTTGACCCGAACAACAAAACTTGGCTCCGATTGTACATCCCCAACCCGCCTGCTCCGCCGCCGCCACCCGCCGCCAAGCTGCCGCTGATCCTGTACTACCACGGCGGCGGGTTCGTCTTCTGCAACGCAGATTCAAGCGTCTACGACGTTTTCTGCAAAGGGCTGGTGGAGAAACTCGGTGTGATGGTCCATCTCACTGGACTAGCCGGCTGGCGCCGGAGCACCGCCTCCCGGCGGCCTACGACGACGCGGTGGACGGGTTTTCCTGGGTTAAGAACACCACGATGATTGGGTGACTCGGTTTGCAGATCTGGATAACTGTTATCTCTGCGGGACTAGCGCCGGTGGCAACTTGGCTTACCACGCCGGCTTACGGTTCGCCGCCATGGCCGGCGAGCTCGAGCCACTGAGAGCGCGTGGGATGATACTGCACCACCCGTATTTCAGCGGGACAAAGCGAACCGGGTCGGAGCAGAGGTTGGCGAACGACCCGTTGTTGCCGTTATATTCCATTGACCAGATGTTTGACCTTAGCCTGCCTAAGGGAGTTGACCATGACCACGAGTACAGCAACCCGATGGCGAATGGCGGGTCGGAGGGGTTGGATGAGGTAAGGAGGTTGGGTTGGCGGGTCATGGTGACGGGTTGCTTTGATGACCCGTTGGTGGATGCGGGTCTGGATTGTGCCAAGGTGTTGGAAGCCAAAGGGGTGGAGACTCTGAAGTTTTTTGGGGATGGGTATCACGGGATGGAGGTATTTGACCCGGCCATGTCCGGCCCGCTTTATGATGCTATTAAGGAGTTCGTATTTTCTTGTGCTGCTTAATTTAGTAGCTAATTATTAGATAATAATTTGTGATTGGGAGAGCTCACTCAGGTGAAGTTTCTTGTGTGTGTGAATTTTATGGGCTATTTATAAAGCCAATTTAAGAATTAAAATCGAAGCTTTTAAGAGAGTCTTGATACGACCACTGTAATTTATTTTTCTCACGACTATTAAATTGAATTGAAAATTAAGTTTCACCAAGAAAAAGTGGAAGGATATGCAAGACTGGAAATTTATTTTGTAAAGCGGTAAATGTCACTATAATTATGAACTACGAGATTCATATGAATCAGATGCAATAGACTTGTGTTGAGTTTTGAAAACACTTAACTGATATTGGTACGGAGAGTTGGAGAAAAGTTGGTTTTGAAACTCATGTCAATAGTCAGATTTTAGAATATAGAGGTGGTGGGATTACTTCTCTAATTGAGAATATACCAATTCAAAGAATGAAAAAGATGTATGAAAAAAGGTAAAAAAATTAGGAAGAAAAGTTGTTTAATATGATGCACTAGACAAAGATTAACATTTTAATTATGGATAGTAAAATATGGACCGCATTTTCATGTGGAGATTGACAGAGGGCTATATTTGAGGTAGCACGAAGGCTTGAGAAGTTCGTGGTGAATCTTGAGAGAAATACGTGTACTTGTAGAAAATGGGACACATCGGGTATTCCTTGCCAGCATGTTATCACTGCAATCGATAAGATCGACAGAAAATATGAGGATTATTTAAGTGTGTATTTCAGAAAGGAGACATTTTTTAAGACATATGACTATTATATATATCCAGTTACAGGTTCTCACTTTTGGCTTAAAAACAACCATGGACCTATCTTACAACCTTTACACGAGGTTACGGGGAGACCAAAGAGACAAAGAGAATAGGACCCAACTGAAGCTAAGGATCCTCATACAGCCAAAAGAAAATATGTACTGACAAAATATAGTCAATGTAACGGACTTAGCCATAACAGAAGAGGTCTTAAAGCTCCAAGGGTTGAAAAGGTTGTTATTTTTAGAGAATTTTGTTTACCTCCTGAACTATGGCCATTTTGACACTTCGCCTCCTAATTTTTTTTTTGTGCAAATTACCTCCTAAACTGTACGAATTTTGCCCTTAACCTCCTAAACTCCCGTTTTTTGTGGAACTTTTAGTTGGATCTCACTCGTGTGACATGCACGCTTATATATAAGGGGTAAAACTGACTTTCCATCTTTTACTTATGACTCCTGCTCAAAAAAATGGCACGTGAGCACTCATGTGACCTGTTGAAATAATGTTCACATTAATATATGTATACACGTAGGATCTGGAACCTATGTAGTACTCACGTGTCATTATTTTGAGCGGGATTCATAAGGTGGAGATGGAAAGTCAATTTACCCCTTATATATTAGCAAGCATGTCACACGGGTGAGATCTGACTAGAATTTCCACCAAAAATGGGAGTTCAGGAGGTTAAGTGCAAAATTCGTATAGTTTAGGAGGTAATTTGCACGAAAAAAAAGTTTAGGAGGCAAAGTGTCAAAATGGCCATAGTTCAGGAGGTAAAAAAAAATTCTCTTATTTTTATTTATTAAGTTCTTTTGTTACTTATTAAATACTTGAGTAAGTTAAGTAAGTTGTTTTCTTGTTAGGAAGGGTCTTCGGGAGAATATGTTGTTGTATCAAACTGGAGTTCCTCGAGAGACACAAACTTGACCAATGAGAAATATGCTATTGTGCCAGATTGGAGCCCCTCATTTTTATTTGAAATGTAGATAATATCATGCATTTTTTTTTGGTGCTATGTAGATGATGCCATATCATTTGATTTAGTTTAACGTAAATGAACCTACTGCGCCAGAAACGGCTTTACTCTTGCTTCCTGTGTTTAATAATAGATGTTTTTACTTCATGAGTCCTTAATGCTTTAGTACTCTTTCATTAATAAGGACGTGTTTTTTTTCTTCATATTAAGAACATATTTGTTCCATCAATCCCAAATATAAGGAATTAAGTGACGGAACACAAATCATATTCCCTAATAGAAAATGAGTAGTTATCAGAAGCATCAACATAACTCATAACTAGAGCTTGAAACAAACTCAAGTTGTAACAATAGTAGCATCATGTTTGGTGATTTTGGCCAGCAAATCTTCCTTCTTAGAATCCACAAACATGTCCACTTCTTTTCCTTTTTTCAGAAACAAAAACCATGGGCATTAACCAAAGCTTAAGTACATCTGTTCAAATGAGTGAGGTCCTCGAGCAGCATCACCACATGTCTTAATCAAAAAAGTGTGAAAAAAGCCATAACCAAAAGGGGCAACAAGTCGCGTCCATTCACTTCATTTGTAAAATACAAAAGTATGCACATCACATAAGTGTTTATTATTTTTCATTAGCTATCAATAACACTTAGTATTACTACCAAGCAATGCAAACTATAAGCCTATAATTACACATTATAAGACAAATTGTTCTCCATTCTTCTTCCAAGTTGTCTTGTTATGCTTCTTCAAATTCTCTAAATCTTCAATCAATTTTGATATAATGTCATTCACTTCCATAAAATTCATCTTGAGTGCATCAACTTCATGGTTAATCTCTTAAAGCGAAGTTCATCATACCACAGAAAGAATCTGCAATGTGAAATCTCCTGCAAAATAATTAAAAAAAAGAATTAATTTATATTATTAGAAACCCAAAGAATTTCTCCTCTAATAACAATTTAAGTCATACCAAACCAAACAAAAACTGCATACAAAACCAAAGATCTTTTTTTGATCAAAACAAAAAACATATGTAAATATAAAATTAAAATATATGTAAGTTATTCTAAAATGAACCATCAACTTCGACAAACACAAATCATGACGTGCTATTCTACAAAGAATTGCATGAAAAAACAAAAAACTTAAGTACACTAACAATTTTTATCTCCTCTTTATATTATAAAAAGAATCTAAAATTGAAAAAGAAAGATTCCTTTATATTATTATAAAAAATAATTTTCAGGAAATAAGACTCTGAACCAAAACCATAAATAAAAACTTATACAAAACATACCGAGATGAGATTTGGACATCCGTAAAAACTTTTCCTTGGGTGGGTGTTGTTCTTGAAGTGAATATTCTTGATGGTAAACCTCATTTTCATACAATTGTGTCATCTTTTGACGGGAGAGACTCAACTGTTGACGAAGATGTAGATCTTCCACCCTTTGATTTCTTCATCGATGGAGATTTGGTCAGAGAAGGTGAAGAAAAGAAAAATAAATCCCTAATTCGCCCGCTTTCCTCTCTACAAAGAACCCTAATTTGAGTTTTGTATTTGAGAATGAAACGGCATCATGTTTATAAATAAAAAGGCTAGAGGTTTTGTGTTGAGTTGCCACATCAGCATTCTTACCTTTCTTTACATGACCATGGTTAATAGGGGTCTTGGAGTGAAAAGTATAATGAAAATCTAAGCCTTAAATTGGAAAAATTTTATTTTCATGCATGGTTTTTCGTTAAATCCTAGATCTACTCTTCGTTTCTTGTTATTTTTCGAAAAGACTTAAACCGTCACGTCAACTTATAATGCTCTTTCAATTGGTGCTTTTGATTTTTGTTAATTCCCATTATTTAAGTTTTTATGATCATGCATGCATAGTTGTAACTTAGGTTTTCATGCTTGTACTTAGTGAAACTTTGCTTTTTATTTCTTATTTTCATTATTGCTTGTGATTTTCATTGGGCATACGCACGAGGCATATGAAATACTTGCATTCCCTTTCATAGTTAGTCATTGTTTCATCTAATTTCAATTTATTCTCGCTTTCTTTCAATTTCTAAAAGTTAAAAACACGTTGATCACAACGAACAATTGAATTCTGATAATACCAAACCATAAAAACCCTTGATATATTCATCACCACTATAAACACTCTTTCACAACTCGAGAGACACTAATGAAGTTCTTGTTTATGTAAGGAACATGAAGAAGTTTTTTGAGTAGAAAAGATTTATTACTACATTTGAATTGAGAATTATCAATATGAGAAATACACAAACCTGAACCATTTCCTACTTTAACTTTGTTGTTACCTGTATAGGTAATTAGTGACATGATTTGAGACTCCTGGATCTACATACTAACTTGCATCATTAGCTGAGTCAGTCATCAGTAATAGGGCAGAGGAATCAATGGACTGAGTGATTGGATATGCTGAGTAGGAGCTCACGGGGGAGTCTAAGCCATTCTGAGTGCTATTGGATGATGAAGTGTAAGCAACATCAAATTTTTAATAACACTTGTCAACAGAGTGGTTGGTGTAACCATAAATTTGACAAGGCGACCTGTTGCCAGTCCTGAAACCTCTTCCAACTCTTCCTCTGTTGCTACTGTCCTTTCCTCTGCCACCTCTTCCAAATTGCTGACCTCCTCTATTAGCTCATGCAGTGGTCCAGTTTCCTCTTCTCTGACCAAAGGATTTAGTAGTAACATTGATAGTAGGATCTGACCCTTCTGTATTGATGAGTGATTAACACGAAATTGTCTTGATTTTAGTTAGTATTGTAGTTCATTTTTGTTGTTAGTTTTGGTATAAGTTGGATAGATTAAGCTTATTTTCGTATTTTAGTATCTCCAACTTATTTTACCGTGTTTTGATCTTAATTGATGTAAATGGGTAATTATTCTCTATTTTCCCCATACAGCTAAGTAACTGGAGGAACTCAGCGCTTAAATAGATGAAACTTGACGATCGAGAGACAAGATCGAGCTTTCCGGTGAAGAAGTAGCAGAATTATCGAATAACTAAGACGTAAAGGTAGGAGCGTCGATCGACTCTATCGTTGATGTTCCATCGACGGTGCCGCATGCCCGCGATGATCGACCATCCATCGAAAAGAAGCAGACGCAAACTCTCTGTAGTGTCAATCCATACTCCGTCGATCGACGCTCGGTCGACCAAAACTCTTTGTAACGTCGATCCTGACCACGTCGATCGATGCACTGCCTCTCCAGAACCATCGACCCAACACATGTTGATTACAACGTCGATTGACGTTAATCGACGCCTGACGCTGGAAACGTATTTTTATGATTCTTGTGCGCCAAGTCATGAACTAACTATAAATACTCTTCTTAATTTGACTTGGAGGACACACAATACACTTTACACATATACCTAGGGTTCCTAAACACCAAGAGAGTTGGTTCCCACTCCCCGATACGTAGATTCAAGATCAAGGTTGAAGATTCGAGATTACAAGTGCCCAAGCTCCATTCTTTTGTTCGTGACTCGTTTTTCGGCCAAGATCTACTTCGTTTCTCTGGACTAACTGGAGAATTTACTGCTTTTCCTAGAATAGCTATTAGTTAATGCTTTTACGTATTTGTTTTCATCTTCGGATCTTGGATTACTTTATGCTTGTTACTTTGGATATTTTGGATAATTTAGTTCATAACCTTTCAGTCTTTAATTCGCGTTCAATTTATGTTTAGTGAATTAGATATAATTTTGTTCATGCTTTTCAATTGTTCTTTAATTTTCAAAGCCCTAGTTTCATATTAGTTAATTAAGCTTTTAAATTCTTGCTGGTTAATTAGTTTTAGATAAGTAGTTTAAGTTAATTAGTTTTCAATATTGCTTTTAAATTCTTAAAATAACCATACAACCCCCCCTTAATTATGCATGTTTATGTGTTACTTGTGATTAAACAAACATTTGAGACTCCGATTGATTGTTCTCTGAGAATTGACTCGAGTCAGATTTCTGCCCTACAAGCGTTCTCGTACTCTTGCGAGCAGGCTTGAACGTTTTTAAATTAATTATATAAAAAGGGGTGTGTAAAAGTCTGAATCAATGAGATTTGAGGAATTTCCAGCTTCAAGTCTGGTTTCATAGCTCAGTAACATAGGTAGGATGTCTTTAAGAGTGAGGGAGTCACCCCTAATTGTAGTAGATACAACCACTGGGTCAAGACCTCCTCCTTAGCCAGTGAGTATATGCATTGCTTGATCTTCTTCAGAAATTGGTTGGCCATCAGAGGCTAGCATGTCGCAGCAGGTTTTTTTACTTTGTTAACATAATCACTAATGCTCATGATCCCTTTATTGATAGAGGAGAGCTGCATCTTGTACTGCATTTTTTTGGCTGCAGTTTAGCTGGAGAAGTTAGTTTCAAGGGTTTGCCATATTTCTCTTGAGTATGCAAGACCAAGCATCATGGTAAGTAGATTTTCAGAGAGAGAAGAGAGAAACCAGGATGCTAATAGTTGATCTTGCCTAACCCAAAATAGGAACTCAGGGTTCACAGAACCTTCTGCGATCTGAGGTGGAGGTCTAATTTCTCCAGTAAGGTAGCCTTCAATACCGTTTCCGCTAACCGCCGTATAGACTTGCATTTTCCAAAGCAAGTAATTTGAATCATTTAACTTGATTGAAACAAGATGATTCTATAGTTGAATAGCTGAGTTTGAGATTTGTGAAGATAGGGTATTATTAGGAATTAATGGATGAGAGCTCGACTGAGCCTCATGTGAGGGAATGGTGCTATCCCCATGATAAAAGAGAATGGAAAAGAAGAATAAAGAGGGAAGAGGTATTTATAGTCAGGCCAAAACCTGTTCTTATACCATGAAAGAATATGGAGAACACTTTATTGAAAGTAGCGAGCTCATTTTGATATTAACTTTTTAGTATAAACATTCAATCATTTATTGTTGATTACAGCAGAGAGGGATACATATATATATAGCAAAGCACCTGACTAATGTTGTCCTAGAATATGTGGCTAGAAGTGCTACAGTACAATCTAACAACAACTATCTAGAATATATGGACAAAAATGCTACAATATAATCTGACAACTGTATTAGGCTAGATGTACTAGAGTAGGGCTGACATCATCTCATGTGGTATAGGTCTCAAGTAATGGAAGTTGAGTCCTGTTGCTAGATTTTTGGCGACTCTCATACGATCTGTATGGCCGGGACTCATGCAAACTAAAGTTATCAGGTCACTGATCGGTTTATGCCCATGCGACCTGAAATTATCAGGTCGCAAAATGACGGTGTAAAAAATCGGGTTGTTGGACACTCTTTTTTCAAAGATGAATATTGTCTTGTTATGGTGCTCACGATTAATGACAATATTTTTAAGATAAAATAATTTAAGATTTTAACTAAATAACACTTCAATATATAGAAATTTCGACGAACATAACTATATTGAAACTTTCAAGTTTTATAGAAGGTAATAATTAAGACAATATGCTTAAATTATATCGAATTGAATACTACTTGGTTTTGATCAATTATATTGTATTTCGATGATCTTCGTTGGAGTCAATATATATGTATTGTCAAAGATTCCAATGACACAACACGACTACTCTTATAAATCTTTTCAAGTCAAATGGTTTGGATAAACAGACACATCAACTAAATTCAACACAACCATTTATACGAACAGTGACACCTTAAACAATAACTCATTCATTTTAAAATAATTATTAAACTTAATAATAATTCCCCACAAATTTTAAACTAGTTTAGACACCAAGTTTCTAACTTAGCAGCTAATCCTAAGTTTGTTGTAAACTTGCTATGGGGTAGTTATAGTTTTACTTAAATTATCTGCGCTTTAGCTAGAAATATTTTTCCGTAGCTAGTTTGCCTACTTATTTTACGCTACGACCATTTTATAGATATTTATGTTTAATATATAACTAAATATTTTTTTTCAACAAATTATCCACGAAAAAGCTATTGAATTTTTCATAGCTAATTTAGGTACATGTTTATAAGGGTAAATATCATACTTCATATAAAAAATAATGCAAATAAACTGCAATTACATATAGTGAATATATTTCTTCATTAACACACATCCTGTTGGTGGCACAACAATAAATTGATATAATATCGAGAAATAATTTGAACTAACAGATCTAACGCAATTTTAGCAAACATATTATATATAAACGTAATATATATAAATATAAATAAATAACGAAATGGAAAAATATCGAGGCGAGCGGACTCTTTCCTTAAGATTCTTGTTTCCCCGTACTCAGTGCTAACGGTTTTATAGCAACGAATCTCCCAAGATACAATGACGAACAAAGTTGGATGGAGCAGACGATCCAGGCAACCTGGCGAACGAGAACTGGGCAGACAACTTAGAAAAATCCTAACTGCAAGCTATATGATACGTGAGGCATGTAGGATTATGATATGTATGCATGAGCGCACTTAGAGACAAGTTTTTGATGTATATGATGAGTTGTGTTTTTAGACTATGTAGGTGTTGGTATTTATAAGTTTGAGGGACCCTTAAACAAGGCAGGAAATCGTAGGAATTTGGATTCCTAATACAACTCAATCTCCTTATCTTACACAATAAGAAAGACTTGGAATCTTATAGAAGAGGCCTAAACTAATTAAAACCCAAGGAATTAAATAGTTTGCGGTCCACCATCTAAAATAATTCAATTTCCCTAAAACAATGAATAACATTCATATGTCGGGTATTTCCTCTTTACTTAGGAAATTCCACGCCCTATTTACCTTCCAATTGTTCAACCTTGATTATTTACTTTTCACTCACCCAAATATAGATTTGTGAAGTAAATATACCACGATAATCTATTCGAAAGGTAGATTAAGAATTTGACGTTCGTTTTCAAAACTAACGACTCGTCTACATCTGGAATATTTGGTGAAAGCTACCATATATAATTTTACCAAATCTAATTTCCCCAACAATCCCCCATATGAGTGCAAAATCAATGTATGATGCATGTGACTCATTTTCTCAATTTCTACATAAAACGTTATTACATCTGGTCGGGTAGATTTCGGCTTTGAACCCTCCGTAGTGAAGTACCATCAGATAAACTCACAACCTAGTTGACAGTGTCATTGAACTATTCTGATTACGAGCATACCAAGACAATGATACTCACATAACAACATTTACACCACTTCTCAAGTTCTTAAGTTGTGCCCATTTTTGCCTTGGAACACTCTTGGATTCTTAAGTGCTCCAGTCGAGGCGGTCACTCGTCTGCACTCAAATAGGTGATCTTGTCTATCACAAGTATCCTGATATACTCCACCTTAATAGGTATAAATCGTCATTAAAAGTCTAAGACTTACCCTTACCACTTTTATCAGGAATATCACTTGGATATGCTCTCTAAGGATGGGTTAGCTCACGACTAGGTACCAAGTTGTCTATCAGATGTATCCTGCTATATTCCACCTTAATAGGTATGGATCGTCATTAAAAGTCTAAGACTTACCCTTACCACTTTCATCGGGAATATCACTTGGATATGCTCTCTAGGGATGGGTTAGCTCACGGTTAGGTACCAAGTGTTCAAAACAGAACAGTCTAAAGTTTGGTTGTCCATTTGAACCAAGTTCTTGGGATCTCCAGTCATCATGGTTTGGTATCCACTAAAGGCCGTTCTTTGTTGTGGATTTTACTCCCATTCCCTAGAGCAATGTATAGAATTGATCTCGATTTATACTATTTATAAACGAGTCCGTTATCTTTCCTTTGATTTCACATAATCAATAAAAATTACTCCCGTGAGATCAATTCTCCTAACGGTATTGTATCTTCGACGAATATACGCGATTTACCATTATTCATTTCATTGTAAGATTCTTGCTTGATTTGTAATACTAAGATAATGCAAATAAACTGCAATTACATATAGTGAATATATTTCTTTATTAACACATATCCTCCCGCGATAATATTAATATCATGAAAAGAAAAAAGGAAAACAACAACTTTCACAAACGACTACTTCGATAAAAGGGAGAAAGAAAGACATCAAAATACAAAAAACGAAACATACTCGGAATATAAATTAATTTTCCGCCCATCCTCCATTTTTTTTTACCTTTTTCTGGATTTCGAGGCCTTTCTTTATTTCTTGTTGGTACATTGTGAGTGCCACCTATTCACCACACTTGCTGTATATGTTTACTTACATGTTACTGAGTCCAAATTAAAAATACCGATAATCAAATGATTATGGGATCCACAAACAAAGCACGGATCCAGGGTGCATAATTCTTTTCAGGATGTGTATATCCATCTTGACAATTTTTGTAAGTTATCTCTGACATGCGAGCAAAGTTGAGAATATGCTCCAACATATCCTTTGGCACTGCACAATTCACTTTATTAGTCATCCATTCAGCATTCACATCCTTCCATGCATCCGCAGCTAGTTTAACAAACTCATCGATAGTCTCTTCCATTGATACACCATGTTGTTTCATGTAGATATCCGCCCCCGTCACCATTTGCCCTTGCTTGCTCTCGCGCTTCATTGCAAAGCAAAACTAATTAATATCGGTTGCCTACATATAATAGTTTTACCTGCACTTTGCATTTTCTTTTATACATGCATACATTTTTCTTCTAAAAAATATTGCAAGAAAATCCCTCATAAATAATTTTGCAATGTGGGATGAAATGCTATTAAATAAATTGTATGACTCAATTTGCAAAAGTAGATCTTACTTCATGGCTGCCCAAGTCATCCAAATATCGACCTAACTTAACCGTGGCAGTAACAATTTTAGGATCACTCATGAGCCAATCAACGCTTTCCATGGACACAGATCTCATGCCCGGGATCATCGCTGTTGTTACCACATAGATACAGCTTGGGTGCAACGAATTGGCTAAGTACTCATCGAATGTAGGTTTTTGTTGTCCGGTAAGCCACTTGAGCTCTTTGTTGTAAGCCCTACAAATTAGATTCACCTACATAACAAAGAATTTATCACTTAAAAAAAAGGTAAAATACTAAGGGCATTACATAGGGAAAAAATGCTTTCGATAATACTGACAGCATTACAGAAGGCGAATTTTACCTAGGGCATTATCGAGGGGAATTACCTTTGGTAATGTCACCTACTCTAGAATCGATTCATAGAGAACCTCGGAATACACACCTAGAGCTAAACTAAGGTACATCCGAATCCGATTCCAAGTGACCAGTTTATTGACTCAGCATTTTCTACGGGATATTTATTTATTCAAACCAAAGAAATGCAACATGTGAGAAGGAGCTTTTTACGTTACGTATTTGCTTGCTTGAGCATAATTTCTTTAGAAAAGAAAGTAAATGATTAATTCCACAAAACAAAGAATTTTTTTTTCACAGTGGTAACATTTGTCATCATTATTAACAAATGCAATACCGAGGGATTTTCGAAGGCAAAAATGGTCCCCTCGGAATTTTTCAAGGGGAAATAATTCTCCTCAATTTTATTGAATTTGAAAAAAATGGTAAAAATTATAATTGCGTGAAATAAACCATATAATATTATTTTACGCATGTAAGATGATTTTAATCTGACTTTTACTAGATAATTATCACTGAACATATACGTATTGACATGTGTCGTGTAATTTGATCAATAGTATCCACGATACGAGAGATCGACTTATTCCATTGGAAGCGTAAATAATGAAGCGTTGTTATTTTTATGAAGATACCACGAGATGAGTTTCGTTATTTTAGAACCACGAGAAATTGTAATTGATCAATAAATTCATTTTTTCTCATTTTATTTCTTTTTTTAATTGAAAATACTGAGGGGAACTATTTCCCCTCGTTTTTTTAAACTAAAGAAATAGTGAAATTATTTAAAAATATTATTGCGTGAAAATAAACCATATAATATCATTTTACATACGTAAAATAATTTTTACCTTGTTTTTACTAGATAATTATCACCGAACATCTACATATTGACACGTGTCGTGTAATTTGATTAATAGTATTCACGATACAAGCGATCGACTTTTTCTATTGGAAACGTAAATAATAAAGGGTCATTACTTTTATGAAAATATCACGAAGTGAGTTTCGTTATTTTAACGAGCAATAATAATTGATCAGTAAATACATTTTTTATTCTATTTTTTTATTTTTTATTTATTAAAAAGATCGAGGGGAGCTATTTTTCCTCAGAAAATCCTAAGGGCAAAAGGGTCCCCTTGGGTTTTTCGAGGGAAAATAGTTCCCCTTAATTTTTTAAATTAAAAAAGAATAGTAAAAAATATTAAAAAAAATATAATTGCGTGAAAATAAACTATTTAATATCATTTTACGCACGTAAGATGATTTTAACCTGGCTTTTACTAGATAATTATCACCAAACATGTAAGTATCGACACGTGTAGTATAATTTGATCAATAGTATTTAGGATACGTGCAATTGACTTGTTCCATTGGAAACGTAAATAATGAAGCGTCATTATTTTTGTGAAGATACCACGAATAGGGTTTCGTTGTTTTAGAATCACGAGAAATATTAATTGATTGGTAAATATATTTTTCCTATTTTATTTCTTTTTAAAAACCGAGGGGAGCTATTTCCCCTCAGAAAATCCCGAGGGCAAAAGGGTCCCCTTGGGATTTTTCGAGGAGAAATAGTTCTCCTCGATTTTTTAATTAGAAAAAAATGTAAAAAATATAATTGCGTGAAATAAACCATATAATATCATTTTACGCACTTAACGACAGAAAAAAAAGGATTGATCAAATTCTATTGAGTGACTCTTAGTGATCATTTATCAAAAAATGACTCTGGTCCAGTCGTTATCGTGGAAGCTTAGCCCAAGCATCTTGTTATCATATCTTCGAGACTTGCTAGTCTGCTCTGTATGGATAAACCGTATAATATCATTTTACGCACGTGAGATGATTTAACCTTACATTTATTAGATAATTATCACTGAACATGTACGTATTGACATGTGTCGTATAATCTGATCAATAGTATTTATGATACGAGCGATCAACTTATTTTATTGAAAACGTAAATAATGAAGCGTCATTATTTTTGTAAAGATATCACAAGGTGTGTTTTGTTATTTTAGAACCACGAGAAATAGTAATTGATCGTTATATACATTTTATTTATTTTATTTCTTAATTAAAAATCTGAGGGGGACAATTTCCCCTTTTTTTAATTAAGAAAAAAGGTAAAAAAAAAATATTTAAAAATATAATTGCGTGAAAATAAATCATATAATATAATTTTACGCACGTAAAATGATTTTAACCTGGCTCTTACTAGATAATTATCACTGACCGTGTACGTATTAAAACGTATCATGCAATTTGATGAATAGTAGCCATGATACGATCGATCGACTTATTCCTTTGGAAACTTAAATAATGAAGTGTATTGACACGTCTCATTTATTTAATTTTAATTATTTGATAATCTCATTTTGATACAGGAGAGATGGGTGAGTCGACGACTGCTTACCAGATTTTCGTACGTACGCACCATAACACGTGGGTCGATACAAGATCTAGTAATACTAATGTAAGTCTCTTTTTATGTTAAATAATTATAAATTAACTTGTTTTTTAATTTTCATGTAGAATTTACTAATGACTTGTATTTTTAGGAGGAGTACCAGCTATGTCTGGATGAGGCACGTGCTTCTTCACAGGATTCAGATAACGAGGTTGACCCTCACCGTAATTACGGTACTGGCTGCTCGGGAAGTTATTGGCTTCAACGAAGGGTTTTGGAGGTAGCGATTCTTCCTCCTCCCAGTGCGAAAAGACTCATGGTTAGGGAGCTCTAGATGTATAGGGAGGAGATAGAGGCTACGAGACAAGCTCAGAAAGTGATGGAAGTTATGTACAATTAGTCTAAGCTATTATGTGTGCAGCATCATGAGCAACATGAATTTCAGGCCTCGACGCACAGATGGCCGAGTTATTAGTTCGATTTCAGCAGTACCCACTGCAGACCCCGTCATAGGACTCCTCCGATCGGATGTTTTTATGAACTTTTGATATTTATGACATTTTTGTTGAACAAACTGAATCATTGTAAATTTGATGAAATTTAGTTATTTAGTTAATTCATTTTCTTGTTTATTAATGAATTTTTTTTTTCATGTTTTGTTTTTAGTTTGTGAATCTTTTTGGGTATTTTAAATAACAACATGGATCAATAATAATAATTAAAAAATTAAACCTTTTTAAAACAATCTGAGGGTATAATGCCTCGATTTTTGCGGGGGCAGTACCCCCCTTGATTTTTTCTAGGGGGTAATGCCCTTGGTTTTTCCGAGGGTTATACTTCCCTCGATTTTTCGAGGGCGGTACTCTCCCGGATTTTCTAAGGACTATCCGATTCAAGTTTCGAGTGTTGCCGAAGAAACGATCCTTCAGTATTCTCCTCGGATGTTTACCAAGGGCACTTTTTTTTCTTGGTAAAATTTACCGATGAGGGTTTTACCAAGGAAAAATTGTCCTCGATATTCCCATTGATAAAATGATTATCGATGGCATTTTGATCATTATCGAAGAATTTTTTCCCTCGGTAAAATACTTTTTTTTTTTTAGTGGATTGTGAAGTTAATTAGATATGGAGAATGAGAAGTTCAAATAGAGTGGGAAAATAAGCTGGAACCACGCAAATATAATAATTTATTAATTAATAATATTGGAATTAATATTGTCCAAATGTTCTTTATAACTAACCGTTTCTTTGGCATAAGGAACTGCAAACAATTTTCCTTGTTCAGCTGCTTCACGTTCGTAGTTTTCATATACACTCAGAATGAACCTGTAAACGATTTTCATATAATTTGGGAGTCGGTCGATTTCATCAATGTTCCATCTGTAACAATCAACATCAAGTAATTAACTAGTTAATAAGTGGTATATGCTTCTTTTCACGACAAGTAGACTCAAGGTCAAATTTCATAGGTGTGTGAATGAGATGTTTAGAGCAGAGACAGTCTTTGTACTAATTAAGTTCTAAAAAAAAAAAAGTTAATTATAGTAAAATCTCGATAATTTAATACTCGATCAATTAATAATAAAACTTAGATAATATATTATCTATCACAGGTGTCCAGGCTATTAAAATAGAGAACTTCTACGTTGACTTCACATTACCATTCTTCACTTCGTGACTATATTATTTTATACTTAATTATAACCATTATATCATTTTAAGGGATAAATAGAGGGGGTGGGGGACATTGTGGCTTCATAGCACCGTAGTCATTTACTCACTTAATAGAAGCCATTAGATCAAATTTAGATTTTTTTTATATTAGGAGATCAAAAATTGTAAATGCAGGGGGTGCGGGTATGGTGCCTTTGAAGCACCGTAATCATTTACATTAAAATATAGAGAATTTACTACTACTCCCTTGGATCTTTAAAAAGTGTCGTTCTAACTTCTCAATATCTTTTCATATTAAATGTCATTTTAGATATATTTTATATTTTTTTTCTCAATTTTATCCCTATTAAAATCCTATGAAATATTTTCATTTTTTCAACTTGTCATAATATTTTTTTTTTTAAACGTGTGTAGATAGAAGAGGATAAAATAATATGCCATATATTAGTCAATATATTAAACTCTTAAATCTTCTATTGGAATCCAAAACGTGATTTAAACAAGTCTTTTTGACAATCTTAACCGTCGTTAATTAATTAGGTGACATATATACCTTTCCATAATCTCAGTAAAAAGCTCAGCTTCTTCAAGTGGAGCATAATTATCATATGTATCATCAATAACTGTAAGCATCATAAGGGCTTTGGTAAATGCAACTCGGGCTTTAGAATACTGAGGTTCAAAATGGAACGCCACGGCCCAAAGATAAGCCTCGACCACTCTATCCCTCGTGTGTGGTAGTTTCGACTTGAGGTCCAATTCATTCCACCACCTTTAAATTACACAATTAATGACTTATATTTAAAAAATATATATATATAGCGATATTAAATAAATTGATGATGATTAAGTACCTGGAGATTTCATGTAGCTCACTCTTGTGCATATTTTGCACATAATTGAAATCCAACTTGGCTAATTTTAGAAGTATTTCATTCTTTGTGTCGTCTTTTTCATAGGACGAAATGTAACAACGGGTTTCTATTCTTGGAACACCCCAATGAAGGGGCTGTTCAAGAGCCCGCTTCACTTGGTCTTGGAGGGGAGAGTCTAGTTGTTGTACCATACGCTTCAGGTGATGGATTGTGAAGGCAACAGCCTCTTCTAAGATTTCTTCGCCACGAGTCCGTAAGTGTGCTGCTTCATACAGGCTTAGCAGTCCCTTGGCATCACCATCAAGTAGAAGGAACGTCTCATTGAATTTGTTGTCTTCGCTGCCCTTAAACTTGTCAAATACACCTAGGAAAGGGGCTAATATGAGGCAAAATAAAATCTCAAGGACATTTTTGTAAGTTTGGAAGTTAGTTTGTTTCTTTTAATGATGCCAAATCCAAGGGGCTAATTTGGAATGTTAATGCTAGTGTTAATTGTGAATTTGTTGTGAAATTGTAGTTTAACTTCAAACGTCAATTTTAATATTTAATATAGTAACCTACCGATTAATTTTGTAATATTTGTGTGCTTTCAAATGATATTTTAACACTATAAATAAGGGTTCATAGTAGTCTAGTTAAACACACACTCAAAATCATGCATTCTTTTACTATATTTTTGGGCAACGTGAGAAGATCATTTTATAATTTTCTTGTGATCGTGTTCATAATAAAACATGTCGTTTGTAACTTTCTTGGGTTTTTTCTTGGGATCACGATTCTGATTCAAGTTTTAGAACAGTGTCAAGTACGTGACTCTTACAGACCAACATTTTATTCTACTTTATAATTTATTTAATTTTAATGTAAGTAATATTAGTACTTGATTTTACTTAATATATAATTGCAAGTAATTGAAATTATAATAAATATTTTATTATGAATAAATGGAGGGTGATAAGTAGAAAAATGTGCATGTTTTTCTATGTTAGTGAAGGAAAGGAGGAAGTTTTATAAATACCGCTACTACTAGTTAGTGGAGGAAAGGAGAAAGTTTTATAAATATTAAATTTACCGCGTTGCGACGCGCGGTTAGAGGGAGAGAACACTTACCACAACAGATATAATGACGGTGTTGTCGCAGCAGACGAAATTGAAGTGAAGTAATGAACAAATCTTCTACTTCATTTTCATTAGAATTGAAAATTTGTTCAAGTTGTTCTTCAATCCCTTGATTAAAGTGATACCCCACTCCCAAACGTTCAAGTGTGTCAATCAGTACAAGTTGCTCGCCTCTTGTTTGCCGTTTAGCCATTCTTAGCATGCTCATTACTTCTTCTTTCAATGCTTCAATGGCTTCCGAATTCTTCTTTTTCACCTATGTACATGATGCCCAAAATTTAGGGTTACAATCAGATCAAACCGAGTCGAGGTTTTGTCTAATTTATTTTAAAATCAAGGTAGAGCTTAATTTATCAAAGGCTCGCGAACTTTTTTCGAATTTAATTGTGGTTGGTATTAACGGTCCAAGTTAAATTAAACACTTTAGTCTTTTGGATGCATCTTCACCATTAATTATCTATCAACCGTCGAGAGCTTTGATTCTTATACTCGCCCTAAAAAATGGACTCATTTGAATTAATCCTAACACGAATTCTTGTATGTATACTATCAACATTAATTGGGCATCTTTCAAGTAAAACTAGTAGGAAAAAAAAAAAAAAAGTTGATAGTTTTGCACACACCTGATGGTCCAAAGAAAATGAAGTGAAAGTGTCACCCCACATACTTGGAGTGAAGCTCGCAGTGGGTGGACGGACATCCTTCGGGGCATCAACATTAATGGTGGAAACAACCATTTTGTGTGTAAGAAACAATAGTCAAAGTATTTGGTTGATAATCTTGTCAAGGAGAGCGCCCTTATATATAGCCAACACTCCATAAGTTTGGGGAGTTAATTTTAGTTTTATCAATTATAATATTTATTGGTTAGTATCGAATTATATTTGTTAAGTTGGTGAATTTATCAAAAAAGATCAAAAAATTACTATCGGATTTTTTTTTGTTGACATGGAGTGATAATATAAACTGATTGGAAATGATAAGAAATGTTTGAATGCCACGTTAGAAAATAAAAAAAATCGATCGAGCTTATTTTGAATCTGTTTTTATAATATTTTACTCCAATTAACCATGTATATGGTAGAGGCGTAAGAGATTGAGTTACAAAAGAAACATCATATTCATGTACTATCTTCCTACAATATTTTATATTTTATTTGAAGTATGAAAAATAATATATGTGTATGGTTCTTTTTCAATATATGAGTGTGGTTCTTTTTTGTTATCCTCCCCGTAATGTTTTGATGCGGCCTACACGTTTCTAACAATTTATTAATGTTTTGATACGGCCTACACGTTTCTAACAATTCATTTGCAAAATTACGAAACTTCTAAAAAAAGAAGAAAAAAAATGAAAAAAGGAAACGGAAATAAAAGCAAACTAAATTTCCGGTGAAATATACCAACTCCAAAAAATTCTTTTAATTTACTATTTTTAGACATAGTTTTGATTGAGATGATTTGATAAGTTTATAGTTGGTATTAATTATTTATTGATAATTAGATTAAAATATTTATTTAATTTTAATTATCAATGTAAACATAATTGAAAAACATAAAAAAAAAAAACAAAAACTCTATACATGAAAATCAAGAAAATATAAATATAAAGTTATAACAATAAATTAAGACTACATAAAGTAATTTTTAAAAAATAAGTAAAATATGATAGATTCTTTAAGAGAAATAATCATAATAATAATTAAAAATTTCATAATGTGTAAGAACAATATTTTAATAGTATAATATATATAAGTGCAGTTTTTTTTAGTACAAATATGATTTTTTTTTATAGGTAAAAGTGAATTCACACATAGTAAATTCAGTGTGACTGTTACATATAGGTCTTTATCTTAATCTCAACTACAAAAATGTATAATAGTTTAGTTATTAATTTATGTATACAAGGGCAAATTTGTCACATTACTTATATTTATTTTAACTTTTATTCAATATGACAGAATTAGTAATGCACAATTTGAAGAAGAGCAGGACTCTTGTTAGTCCAGATTAACGGGTCTTTCTCGTTAGATCGGGTTAATCCGAATTCAATTTGTATGCGTATGTTTATTTATTTATTTATTTTCAGAATTTTGGTCTGTCTCTCTCTCACCATTCCCGTCTGTGCATCTCCACCTCCAGTAGAAAGTTGGCCCGGGTCTCTCTCTCTACGCATCTCCATCTTCAATTCTGCAGAAATTTAGGCCCGTCTACCGCATCTCCATCTCCAGTTCTGCTGAAATTCGGGCCCGTCTCTTTCCACCATACCCAATTTCTCCATCTCCATCGGCCTTTCGTCCTTGTATCTCCAGCCGCGCCTTCAATTCCTGTAGAAAAACCGCCGCCGTAAGCCTTCTGCCGCAAAAGATAATCATCTCCGTCGCGGAAAAATCGCAGTACCAGGTAACAACTTCTGCAACAATCAATTTAATTTTGACCTAATTGTATCAATTTGATTTTGCCCTAATGGTGGAAACTTTTGCAATTGTTCGCAGGTTTTGGCTAATTTTACAAACTACAAAAGGAAGTTGAAGGCGAAATGGGTTATTTGGGACTGTACATGGGCGAAAGATCCAATGTAGACGAAGGTAATATAATATTGATCTTATAACTATAATGTATTGGTCTTATAACTATGATCTATTGGTCTTCTGACTGCATGATACTTGATTTTGTTGTTGTGTTAAAATGTTATTACTCTTCTTTAAAGTCATATTTGTTTTGAAGTAAAATACTCATAGTTCTTCTTGAAATTTTGTTTTTTACAGTAAAATATTTAGTACTCATACTATGAATTATGTGTGCATTTTTTGCAGTAAACATTAGTTTTTAGGACAAAAACAAGGATTACATTATTCTCAAATCAGTCAATTACTTTCATGTAAATTCACAGTCTTCATTTGTAATTCTTGGTGTTGTTGTTCATTTGTCTTGATTTTGTTAGTCGCTTGGAGACTTAGCAAACACGAGCTTGATTTTTCTAAATGCTAATCAAGAAGAAAAGAGATTCGACAAAGAGGACTAGATGAAATTGGATTCTACAATGAGTCAGACAAGCAAGCGAGACGAAAAGAAAAGGATGAGCTATAGATATCAAATAGCATAAGTGAGTGTATAAGTTTGAGAAATCTGCATTTGGTTCATTGTACAATCATGTTTAGTTTTGGGAGGAGATGATAATGAAATTAGAAGTTTTAGAAATCTGCATTTGGTACATTGTACAATCATGATGAGTTTTGAGAGGAGATGATGATGAAAAGGAGTTGGACAACAATTCCGCATTGGTTATCACTGAAAATTCAACAAAAGTAGTGTGTTGTCTGTGTACGAGGAGGACATGAATTATTTAAAAAAAAAACAAATCATCCCCACATATTAAAGATTATGTTTATCAATAATAGTATAATAAGTATTCATTTTACTACTGTTATAGTTTTTATATAACAGTTATGTAGTACTATTCTTATTATTGCTACTTTGCTGGTATAATGTTGTTATTTTGTTGGAGTAATTATTTTTCACATTACACCAAAGTATTGGTTTTTATATGTTATTATTTTAAAAAGTATTGGTTTTTGTGCACTAGAGTACTGGGTTCTATATACAAAATTATTGGTATTGTGCTATCATAATGGTTTATTCTTACGTAATAAATTTTGTATGCAAAAGTATTCATATTTGTGTGCAAAAGTATTAGTTTTTGAATAAAGTAACCATTAATTTTCAAGTTAAACACAATACTAATTATGCTTTAGAAAGCTAATACCTTTGAAGGAAAAAACGATATTATTAGGTAGCAAAATCAATACTTAAATTATAAGAAAGTATTGATTATTTAGTACAAAATCGATATTTTCCATGCTAAAATAAATATTTTTATGTTGAAAAAACTTTTTCCTATGTGTCTATGTATTTTACATCTCAAGTCCACTCTCACATTGTCATTGTTTCACCCAAAAAATTTGACTACGCCTGAAATCAAACTTTTGCCTTTAGAGAGCCTGACCTGCACCCAAAAACACGAGAAAAGGACCACCGGAGGTTTTCCGGTGGAAACCTCTCCGATACTTAAGTCAGATAAGTGTATGGAGTATTTCAGTGCGCAATGAAAGGAATGCACAAGAATGACATACCTCTCTCAACCTTGAGGCTGAGGTATTTATAGTTTTTCCAGTGGGGACCCCATCCGGGATCTCGGAAACACTGGTCGCGAACCAAGGGCTGTTGCACAACTAATTCTGACAAGTGGTCCCACCTGTTCCCTTTTAGGAGGTCGGGATACCAGACCTGTCTTGATCCTGCTCTCTCCAGGTTATCTCATGGGTAAGGGTATCATACCTGCCTTGATCCCGTTCTCTTAGGATTATTTTGTAGAGAATCCATACCAGGTCAGGACAATTCCTGAGCTGTGATGATCCTTTTTCGATATCTCTGACCTTTTTCCGAGAAGACCAAGTCAGGCCTTCCCAAGGGCTGGTCTGGTCAAGCCTCCTGTCTTTTCCTTAGTAATCTTAGCTCAGATCTACCCCTATCCGGGTCTGGCTATTCAGGCCACATCAACTCCTCCCCCCGAAATGGTTGGGGTAGATCGGTAAAATTTCAAGGCTTTGGGGAGTAAATGAGGTCCCACATACCTTTTCTGTTTCTCGTACCTACACGAATCCCTAAAAATCTGCCTGTTAACCAGGCTTAATCATTGGCATTAGTGGTGCCGGTCTATATCCCGAAACGGTTACCATACCTGCACGCCTTACCAAGTACTGTACCACTGACAAGTCAGCGGCGTGTGACCTACCCTACAACTGTTGGCGTTCCACCTCATCACCTAGGGTACTGTTCATCTGCCCCACATTAAATGCGGGAATCCCATCAAATCCCACTTTTTCCTCGATTTCCATTTTTTGAAATTATCTCCTTATTTTTTATTCCCATCGTGCTCTCTCTCTTCTTCACTTTTCGTGTTTTCACCTTTGCAAAATACTCTCAAGCTTCTGTTTTTCTCTCTAGCAGTTCAGTAAATTTCAGGCTTTTAGTTTTTTCGGTCAGTCACATACCAGGTACTTTCTCCCTTTCTTATATTATTTTTCCGATAATGTCGTCGTCATCTTCTCCTCCCGATGCTCTTCCTGTCACTTCTTCTTCTCCGGCGACGCTAGCTTCCTCATCCTCGCCGTCTTCCCCTCCGGCAGTGGCGGCGTTAGCTCCCTCATCCTCGCCGTCTTCCCCTCCGGCGGTAGCGGCCGCCACTTCCTCATCGTCCTCGCTTGAATATCCTCTGTCGGTCCCCGATCATCCAAAAATCACCTTCATTCTCAGTGATAGATCTATTGAGGAAATTCGCCATAAATATAAATTTTCTGAACAATTTGATCCTTATAGCCCTCCGGCAGGTATCATGGCGTGTCAAGCGCCGGCCGGCTGGCTGACTTTCTACGCCGACCAATTCCAGGCGGGTTTGGGCCTTCCCGTAAACCCCTTGATGCTGGAAATCGTCGCAATATACAAAATAACTATTTTTTAATTTACTCCCAACTCCTTTAGAATTATAGTAGGATACAACCTGGCCATGCGGTACGCTGGTCTAGACCCTACAACTCATACCTTCTACCAGCTCTATCAAGCTAAGAGCTCCTACCCTTGCTGCTTCTACCTCAGCGCCAGACCTGGAGTTCATTTCTTGTACGGGCTTCCTTCCTCCAACAAAGCCTGGAGGAAGAAATTCTTTTTTGTCTACTGTGATGGAGACTGGGGTTTGACCCCAAGCCCATCGAGAAGATGCCTTCTTATCGTCACCTGTCCTCGACAGACAGGTCTCCTCGCCTACAAAAAATCATTTCCACCCTTAACGACAATCCTCTTCACGTAACTCATCTCCTCCTTCCCTTCGTTTTGGATTTTTTCAATGAGCGGCTAGAAATAGGCCCTTTGACTCGGGAGATTGGTAAAATCCCTTTTATCCTGTTCTGTCCTTTATACTTATTTTTCATAAGTCCCTTATCATCTTCTCCTTTTCTTTTTCAGCAAGTATGATGTGCCAAATGATTACAGCCCGCAAGCAAGGGACGGAGGCTGCGCCAGAACTGGGGGCTCAGGAAGTGGGTTCCTCCTCCTCTCCCCAAGTTCAGGGCTCCAATCCTTCTCGAGTGTCGAGCTCCAGCCCTTCTCGGTTGCCTCCTCGCCCTGCAGCGGCAGTGAGCCCCATCTCTGAATCCGAGGAGGATGACACCCCCTTGGCCAAGAAGCCGAGAACAGCTCCGGGCAGGCGCGCCCCCTCAGTCACGACGCCAATCACCCGCAGCACCAACCCTTCCGCTAATACTTCAGTTCTGAATTGCTCAGGAGATGTGGCACTTCGTCATGTGCGTGGGCAATGTTCATCCGCAGATTTGCAGGTCCTGGAGAAGATGAGTGACCGCGAGCTTCTGGAGTCGTGGTTCCAGGATGAGGCTCAAGTAAATTCTTCCTTCTCTTTCTTCTCCCTCTCCTATCTTCTGTTCGTGTATTAATCCCTCCTTTTATAATTTGGCTGAGGCCAAGAGGGTTGTCCTGGCCACTCGGGCCACAAGATCTATGATACAGTTTGATGTGATCAAGGAGAACAAGGAGCTGTGCGAGAAAGAGCAGCGTTTTCGTGCTCTGGCTAAGGAACGAGGGGCTGAGCTGAAAAAGCTAAGGGACGAGTTGGCCGAGGTGAAGAAGGATGAAGCCAAGGTGGTGGAGATGGCCCCTTCCGAAGCACGGGATTAGGCTCTGGCCAAGGCGAGGAGCCTAGCTGACGAAGCCCTGGCGAAAGCCAGAGAAGGATGGGAGACCGAATTCTTAAACTCTGAAAAGGGTTTGAAATTAGTCCGGCTCGCTAGGGAGGAGGCCAAAAAGCTTTCCTGGGGTCCAAGGAGCTCTACTCATTGCTCGTTCCAGAGGCAATGGATTACTATTACTTTGCCCTGGATGAGCAGGCCAAGTGGGCCTCATGCCATCCCGGGGTTCCTTTGATCGAGAGCTGCCCCTGAAGACTCCCCCCGAGCCCACCTCTTTCACTTTTGCTCAAGAGCGAGATCGCCTGCATACCATCGGGGCAGCTGAGTTTTCCGAGCACGTCCTCTCCATTCTTCACTCTCCTGCACCAGAGCAGCCTCAACCAGACCAGGCTCTCACTTTAGCCCTTCCTGCCTCTTCTCATTCCCCCACATTCGCAGGTCTGGGTGAGCAGCCAAGTGGGTCTTCACCGGGTGCCCTAGAGGAGGCGGTGGAGCAGCTTGCCGAAGAGCTGGATGTTGGGATCTAGATCTGGAGTAGCTCCTTTTATTTTCTTTGTTCAGACCTGTTGTGTTGCCTGTGTGGTTGGTCTGCTTTTATCTTCTTCTGGATTTGTACGCTGAACAATCTTTAATGATAATAAATGTTTTTGTCTTGTAATGACTCTTACGATTCTAGGGTTTCCCAATTTTTCAGAAACCCTAGTACTTTTTATTCCTTGGCACGTGCCTCTTTTTTATTTATATATGTGCACTTATGATTTGTTATCTTTCAATTTCCACCATGGCCTCTCCTTCCTTGCTTGAAGAACTTGACATTGTGAAACGAAAAAATCTTTCTCTGTTTGTTAAAAATTTCAAACTCTCAGACAAACTATCTGCTCTCCAAGAGAAAATCAGCTACATGTGCTGGCTTCTGGAGAGGAAAAGGAAGAAAAAGTGCCACTACAAGTGAGAGTGGGCCGAGCTCCGCCAACTGAACCGTCAACTGCAGGAGGAGAAGGCTGATTTGCAGAATCAGTAAACCGGCTGACGGTTACCGCCGACGAGGCTCATACCATCTCTGAGCGAGCCAATAAGTATCACCAGTGCTATCATGAGACCGAGTGTGAACTGTGGCGTGTCCGCCGAGTTCTGGATTCTGATCGGAGGGCTTCTGACTCTCATGGATAAATGTTTCTGAGCCTTTTTGGATTCTTGTTCTTCTGTTTATTTTCTGCACTTTGTAATCAATTTTGCCAGTGTTCGTAGAAGGCGTGTGCAATTTTCCTTTGTATTGCCAGAATTTTGTGATGAATGCAAGAGTATCTTCTTCAAGAATTTTAGCCAGTCTTTAGCTAATTCCTATTTTATCTATTCAATCAAATCAAGCGAATTAGGGCTTTCAAATTTAGCCAATCTTGGCCTTTGAACTTACCGTCGGGTCTGAAGAATTGGGGCTTCCGCCTTTGGCCAGATCTGGCGTAAAACTGACAATCAAGTCAAGAGTTTTCATGGGCATCCGCCCTTAGCCACTCCTGACTTAGGCTGATAATCAGGTCAGGCACTTTCGTGGGCATCCGCCCATAACCAATCCTGGCTTCATCTGACAATCAGGTCAGGAATTTTCATGGGCATCCGCCCTTAACCAATCCTGGCTTAAACTGAAAATAAGGTCAGGAAAATGGGGCATCCTCCCTTAGCCAATCCTGGCTTAAACTGACAATCAGGTCATGAAAATGGGGCATCCGCCCTTAGCCAATCCTGGCTTAAACTGACAATCAAGTCAGAAAAATGGGGCATCCTCCCTTAGCCAATCCTGGCTTAAACTGACAATCAGGTCATGAAAATGGGGCATCCGCCCTTAGCCAATCCTGGTTTCAGAGAGATCAATTAGAATGAACCTACATCATTATATAAATAAGCTTTACAGAATAACATTACACATAAAATTTACGTAAATTTAAAATATTCCATGCCCGATGTATCTCAGCCCCATCCATTTCCTCCAACTTGTAAGCACTGCCAGCCAAGACCTCTGTGACTCAAAATGACCCTTGCCAAGATTTCGCCGCAATCCATCTGAAGTCATTCTCTATCTCACGTCTTAGCTCTGAATATCCCACATACGGCGCCAATTGTTTCACCCAAAAAACTCTACTACGCCTGAAACCAAACTTTTGCCTTGAGTGAGCCTGACATGCACCCAAAAACACGTTAGAAAAGGACCACTGGAGGTTTTTCGATGGAAACTTCTATGATACTTAAGTCAGATAAGCGTATGGAGTATGTCAGTGCGCAAGGAAAGGAATGCACAAGAATGACATACCTCTCTCAATCTTGAGGTTGAGGTATTTATAGTTTTCCCAGTGGGGACCCCATCCGGGATCTCAGAAACACTTGCCGCAAATCAAGGGCCGTTGCGCAACTAATTCTGACAAGTGGTCCCACTTGTTCCCTTTTAAGAGGTCAGGATACCAAACCTGTCTTGATCCTGCTCTCTCCAGGTTATCTCATGGGTCAGAGTATCAGACCTGCCTTGATCCTGTTCTCTTAGGATTATTTCGTAGAGAATCCATACCAGGTCAGGACAATTCCTGAGCTGTGATGATCTCTTTTTCGATATCTCTGGCCTTTTTTCGAGAAGACCAAGTCAGGCCTTCCCAAGGGCTGGTCTGGTCAAGCCTCCTGTCTTTTCCTTAGTAATCTTAGCTCAGATCTACCCCTATCCAGGTTTGGTATTCAGGCCACATCATTCATTACAAGAAATTATTAGTTTTTGTGAATAATGTATAAAAATGTCCAAGAAATAATGAAAACCTTGCAACATAAAAGTGAGTCCAATCCCTCGATTTTTTTAATTTTTTAAAAAATTTAAAAAAAATCCAAAAAAAATAGAAAACGCGTAGTTATCAATTGACACCCGACCCTCGTGGTTCCGGAACGCCGAGTCGAACCCCTCCCCGCCCCGTTCGTAAATTCTTGGGTTTTGTTTCTATTTTTTACTAATTTTTCTATTTTTTCGAGTTTTTTTTTTTCATTTAAAATCGAAAAAAATTAGAAAACGCGTACTAAACAATCGACGCCCGACCCTCGTGGTTCCACGACGCCGAGACGCACCCCTCCCCACCCCGTTCGTAAATTCTTGGGTTTTTTTTCTATTTTTTACTAATTTTTTGAGTTTTTTTCTATTTTTTATTTAAAAACGAGAAAAAATAGAAAACGCGTACTAAACGATCGACGCCCGACCCTCGTGTTTCCACGACACCGAGACGCACCCCTCTCCCCCTCGGTAAAATTACGACGCTTCGTCACTTCACGTTTCCAACCAAAAGAGTTGATCGATCGATCGTATCTTGTTGTTGGTCGAATTACACGACACGTGTGGATACGCACATGTTCGTTGATATTTTTCAATCGAAATTGGGTCAAAACCACCCTCACGTGCCTAAGATGATAAGATTTGTTCCATTTCTACGATTTTTCTATTTTTTTTAATAACTAAAAAAATCGAGGGATTGGTTTTTCCTCGTTTTCAAACTGAGGGAAAGATGAGTCCCTCGATTTTTTCAATTTTTAAAAAAAATAAAACAACCGAGGGATTACTTTTCCCTCGAAAACAAACCGAGGGCTTCACCTATCCCTCGGTTTGATTCCGAGGGAAAACACATCCCTCGGCTTTTGCGAGGAGTATTTTCCCTCGAAAATCCTTCGGTATAACGGTAAATATTGGCGCCGTATTTTCGAGGGGAAAACCGAGGGAAGATATTCCCCTCGGAAAAAACCGAGGGATATTATAGTCCCTCGGTTTTTCCCTCGAAAAATACCGCGTGGTCACTTCCCTTTATTCCCTCAAAAAACTGTTGTTTTTTTTGTAGTGAAAGGAGTAGAAACTAATATGTTTCATTTCTAAAACTAATACTTCATAGTACAAACGTCAATACTTAATAATGTAAGAACTAATACATTTCATCAAAACACACTAATACTTCCCAATATAAAAACCAATACTCTCTTGTGTAGAAACTATTACATCACAATAGAAAATCTAATACATCAAAATAGAAAAACTAATACATCTTATTGAGTATTTATAAACATGTACAAGAAGAATCAATAATTGTCTCTTCACTATCAAGTAAACAATATCCACACTCCAAAACCGTCCGCTAAACCCCATCATCGGCACATCCAACCAAAAAGTTGAGGAGGGGCGTCACAATTGGAATGTATGGGTGGTCGCTCACGCTACTCCTTTCACCGATCCTTTATCAACTATTGCATATAAATATATAGAAAAATTAGTCGATATTTCATACTTCACATCATCAGATAAATAAATTCCGGTAGCACAAAAAATAGAAGTTATCTGTTTAATTTATTTATAAATCAGATCATGAAAGAAAAATAACAAAAAAAAGGTTACACACTAACCATCTTTGTGATACAGAGTCATTTGTGACCAACGAGGACAACTTGGTCTACTTGGATGTTTGTGATCACTGTTGGTCTACTTGGATGTTTGTGATCACTGTCATTAAGCCAGATTGCTCAATCTAAAGCATTAGTTATACAAATCTCAATTCATAGTACAACCTAACAAACTAGAAAATATGTTATATGAGTTAGTGTCCCAACTTCATGAAGGCGATTAAGTAAATCTTTTCCTTTGAGGTCAGATATATTCTTCTTTGTATTTATACACTTTTTCCCTTCATCGTCTTTAAGAAGAAAAACACCAATATAAGATGCTTGCCTTCTTAAGCTCTCTACTAAAGATGCTAACAAATCTGAGTCCTACAAAAGCATGAATAGAAAATAATACCTAGATCTTTAAATGACTTGCTTGTACTTGCTCTTTTCCTTTTATTTGAGAAAATGACTTTCCTAATTGGATAAAAAAAAAACTTGTAACTTAAACTCCTGGATAATAAAATTAGAAGTTTATTCAAATATTCTATTGTTTAATTGAGCATAGAACAAATCCGAAATGTCGGTTGCTACACCAAATAAAAATAAATTAATAAATGAACATTACACTCTAATTTGTTCGGAATTGTGCTATATGTAACTTGGGAATGCAGATTAAGCAAAATTACTATTTACAACATAAACAGTAGAAACATCATCACAATTTACATACTTACCCTCCATGGATATTACCTTCATCTGCATATATTCATCCGATATATATCCGTGCACATAACGTGGTTTTTCATTCATAGTGCTACCAAAATCTATCCTTGTTCACGCTCAAGTAACCGGACATGACTTTGCCACCCGTGTTTCTCATGCCGTCTATAAGAAAGCACCACGTTGAACCCAATGCTCCGATGAAGAAATCGTCTTCCGAGGCCATCAAGAAGTTTACCAGGGGATAATTAGTGCTCGTTTCTCTTCCGAGACTCGCTTCGTAAGTCGCCATGGTCACGTTCCCGGTTTGTCGTGTTACGTTCGTGTAGTAGAACTTCCAATGCTTGTAGGATCTCGATCTATCGATGACATCCTGAATTTATAAAATTCTAAATAATTATTTAATGTTCTGTAGCCATATTTTTCGAACAAAGTTTTTTTTAGCAATTTCAGAGTTCAATTGTCTATTTTGCCCTTTTTCTCATTTATCGGAGCCAAAAATACCGCATGGTTAGTTTCCATTTATAAAACAAAAACGTAAATGGCGAAATTGGCATATTAACGCGTAAATTTATTCGAGGTTCAAAACGCTCAACCTGCATTTCAGTCGAAAGCCACACGTTATTCAGATGTGGGAATCGTTTTTTGACTTTCTCGGCTAGACGCATGTATTCGTCGAACCCAAAAACCTTCATTTCGCATGCCTTATCTCCCATTCTGACGTGCATGCTTAGTAACGGTCGAGGTACCCATGGTTTGTGATTAGACCATACAAATGTTTCGATACCATGCTTGTTCGGACCATATTTCTCTGGAAGTATAATTATCTTTCCCGGTTATAACACCGTTTTCCCATGCTGCTTTGTCGTGCATATAAGCTCGTTGGCTCGTTTCCTGCATTCTACAGAGGTCTTTGGAAAGAAATAACAGGACCAGCTTGACCGTGACGACCCTAAAAATCTTGACATTGTTTTGTTGCTACTGCGAAGAACAAGTTAGATAAATTTAGTGAAAAATCAACTCTAATTTCAGGCTCAAATAGTTTATGACGTCTATCACATTTCACATTTGCTAAGGCCAATTAATTAATCATAGCAACTTGCTTTTAGGCTGATTAATTAATTACACTTTGCAATAATTAGTTTCAGTGATGCATGAAAATACTGGTCCCTAGTGTTGAGAAATTTATTCTTGGCAATAATTTCTATTTTGTTATTTGCTTTTCTTGGGCACAAAATAAGTTAGGAAACTAGATATAGGTCAATATTATGTTTCCTAGTTTATGCACAAGACTTTAATTATTCCTAGATTGTGTTTAGGATTTGTTTTTAGRATTTTACCAAGTTTAGGATTCTTAGTTGTCTATTTAAGACATAAGAATTCCTACACTTGAGACACGGTTTTTTATAATCTTTACGCACGGATCTCTTGAGAAGAAGAACACACGAAGCAAGACGCAAGGAAGACGCACAAGAGAAGAAGAACACGATAGAGTTACTTGGATCCAACGATCGTGATAAACAAGATCTTTGAAGTTGCGTGACCAACGGAGAAGATCTTGCCATTCCGRCAACAAGTATTTAGTATCAAGTTTCTTGATATTTAGTTTTAATATATTACTTTATATTGTGTATTGAATGTGAAGTGAAAGTAATATAGTTTTCGGGTTTTTACACCCAAGTTCACAAGTATTTACTTGTGAACTGAATTTGTTTAATCGTGTTCTCTTTTTAAATTTTCGCTGCATAACTTTACGTTATTCTAGTCGATGTTGTTAACTAGTGTTGTTAACATTGATTAACAACATCGTAAATCTGATCCTTATTTTTAAAACCATATACCTTCTAATTTAACACTTAGATTCTATTATTATTATTTTGTCTACAAAAGGTAAAGGTTAGCCCAATTTTTCTTTAGTCCTCGGGAAGATTTTAATGGACGGGATTTTCTGAAATTGCATAAAATATGTTTTACTTGATTTTCAACCTACCATGATCTTAATGAAGGTTTTAATTATTTGAAGGTCTGTGAGAGCGAAACAGGCAGCCCTGGATTGCTTAAAAAAGGTTGTCCATAATAATCTCCCAATGATGTGAAAACCTAAAGTCATTCTGTTGTTTGATACCCCTTCTACGGTAAAAGACATTGCAGCAAGTTAAAGGAACTTGCAGAGGTAGTTTCAATCTTTCTCTTACTTTTGTTGTTTTGATTTCGAACACTTTGACGGAAACATATCTGGCAACGGTAATGGAATAAAAAACTTAAGTTTTAGAGTAAAAGACTGGGCCAGCACCTAGATGGGTTGCCTTTGTTGATTTCTTTCTCGCGTCTCGTGCCAAGCATGCTGTGATTTCTGGAGCTCACCGACGTGTCAGGACAATGTACGCTCAGCTGATAGCAGCACTTGCAGACGCATACAGACTTGGTAATCTGCATAAACCCATAAGAATAATTACCAAACTGAGATTATTGGATGATTAGAATCGTGTATTATTTTAGCATTGAATTTTGGAAGTTTATTAATTAAGTTGGTTTTTGTCGTTTGAACTCGAGATGTGACTTGGATGTGGTTAAAACTAATACATTGTGTAGGCGTATTTCATTTTTCGAATTGTTGTTTTGATAAATTTTACCTTGTATAGTTCGGGTTGAGTATAAAACTAATTTGGTTGGATGGATTATTATTGGATTATGTTCTTACTTTTGTTTTCGGGTGAATTGTTCGGTGTTGTTCGGGTTATATGAAATAAATCAGTTTTTAGGTGTGAATCACCTAAAATGGCGAAATTAAAAAAAAAATCAATAATTGTACAACGGTTATATTTAATTCACATATTACATCAATTGTTTAAATAACCGATGTGAAATTACATCGGTTTTTCATGTTTTACATCGGCTTTAAAGAAGACGATGTAGTACGGTCCGATCTTACATCGGGTATCTCATATTTTACATCTGTTGTTCTGGAAACTGATGTAGTATGTCCGATCTTACATCGGGTTATTTCATATTTACATCCGTTGTTCAGGAAACTGATGTAGTAAGTCTGATATGACATCGGGTATTTCATTGTTACATCGGTTGTTCGGGAAACGGATGTAGTTCAGTCCAGTCTTACATCGGGCATTTCATGTTTACATCTTAAATAACTGATGTCAATGGCTTAAACTAGCTGATGTAAAATCCATTTTCTGTAGTAGTGATTAGATTCTCAATCTAAAAGTCAAACAAAATATTCCATTCACAATAAAATACAAGAAAGAAACATACAAGGCCTTTATTTCTTGTTGGTACATTGTGAATACCACTTATTCTGCATGAGTGTATAATATCCATTATCAAATGATTATGGGATCCACAAACAAAGCACGAATCCAGGGTGCATAAGTCTTTTCAGGATGTGTAAATCCATCTTGACAATTTTTGTAAGTAATCTCTGACATGCGAGCAAAGTTGAGAACATGCTCCAACATATCCTTGGGCACTACACAATTCGTTTTATTAGTCATCCATTCAGCATTCACATCCTTCCATGCATCCGCAGCTAGTTTAACAAACTCATAGATAGTCTCTTCCATTGATACACCATGTTGTTTCATGTAGATATCCGCCCCCGTCACCATTTGCCCTTGCTTGCTATCGCGCTTCATTGAATATTGCAACAATTATAATCACCGAAACCAATTTTGGAATAAAAAAACATTTTCTTCTAAAAAATAATTTTGGAATATGTCATGAAAAAAGGGAGGACTCGATTTGCAAAAGTGAGTCTTACTTCATGGGTGCTCAAGTCGTCCAAATATCGACCCAACTTAGCCGCAACAGTAAAAATCTTAGGATTACTCGTGAGCCAATCAATGCATTCGTTGGACACAGATTTCATGCCCGGGATTATCGTTGTTGTTACCACATAGATGCAGCTTATGTGCAACGTATTGGCTAGGTACTCATAATATGTAGGCCTTTGTTGTCCCACAATCCACTTGAGCTCTTTGTTGTAAGCCCTACAAATTAGATTCACCTACACAACAATGAAATAACTTATGGGGAATTTAATTAGAGATATGGAGACTGAGAAGTTTAAATATAGAGTGGGAAAAGAAGCTATAACCAGACATATATAATAATTAATTAATTAATAATATTGGAATTAATATTGTCAAAATGTTCTTTATTACTAACTGTTTCTTTGGCATAAGGAACTGCAAACGATTTTCCTTGTTCGGCTGCTTCACGTTCATAGTCCTCGTATACACTCAGAATTAACCTATAAATGATTTTCATATAATCTGGGAGTCGGTCGATTTCATCAATATTCCACCTGAAACAATTGATTCGGGGTCAAATCTCATGGGTGCATGAATATGATATTTTTCATATTTAGATCAAATACTTTCTTTGTACTAAATAAGTTGTCAAAAAAAATCTAGTTATAAAACCTCGATAATTTAATGCTCGATTAATTAATAATATATTTCAGAGGCGTCAAGGCTATTCAAACATAGAGATTTTACTGTAATTATACGATAATTAGTTCAACCTCCTAAATCAAACATCTGAAAAAACAAAACACTTGTTTGCAAACTTTAATTAATTAGGTGACATATATACCTTTCCATAATCTCAGTGAAAAGCTCAGCTTCTTCAACTGTTGCATAATTATCATATGTATTATCAATAACTGTAAGCATCATAAGGGCTTTGGTAAATGCAACTCGAGCTTTAGAGTACTGAGGTTCAAAATGGAATGCCACGGCCCAAAGATAAGCCTCGACCACTCTATCCCTCGTGTGTGGTAGTTTCGACTTGAGGTCCAATTCATTCCACCACCTTTAATTTATTAATAAATAAAAGAATTAATGACTTAAAACTTTATATTATATACATACACACACACACACATATATATATATATATATATATATATATATATAGCAATAATAAACAAGCTGATGATGATTAAGTACCTGGAGACTTCATGTAGCTCAGTCTTGTGCATATTCTGCACATAATTGAAATCCAACTTGGCTAATTTTAGAAGTAATTCATTCTTTGTGTCGTCTTTTTCATAGGACGAAATGTAACAACGGGTTTCTATTCTTGGAACACCCAAATGAAAAGGCTGTTCTAGAGCCCGCTTCACTTGGTCTTGGAGTGGAGAGTCTAGTTGTTGTACCATATGCTTCAGATGATGAACTGTGAAATCAACAGCCTCTTCTAAGATTTCTTCGCCACGAGTCCGTAAGTGTGCTGCTTCATACAGGCTTAGCAGTCCCTTGGCATCACCATCAAGTAGAAGGAACGTCTCATTGAATTTGTTGTCTTCGCTGCCCTTAAACTTGTCAAATACACCTATTTATAATAATTTGATGTTAGTTTACTTATAATATCATCATTTTTGAAGCATACAAAGAGTGTAGTCAAAATGGCTAAAAGCTAGTTATATGTGTTTTTGAAAATAAACATGGATAGTATTTTGTTTTTTCAATATTTTTTTTTGAAAGATTATTACAAAAAGTACCTTGAGGCCTGACCTAATTAAAAAAGCATACCTTAACCTTCCATATCACAAAAGGAAAAAGGGAAAAATAAATTAACTGAGGTTTGATTGAATGTGAAGGAAATTTTGATTTTGATTTTTAATTAAGGCAAACTAAAATATTAGACAGTATTTTGGTTTAATTAAGGCAAACTAAAATTTCAAGGGTATTTTTGTAATTTCAATAGTTAATTTTTTTTTTTTTTCTTAATAAGGTAAATCCCATGGTAGTTGTTTTAATTGTCCTTTCATAAAAACATAAATGGATACAAAATACCAAAGTAATATATAAAAAACAATTGCATCAACTCTTGATACAAAAATACTTGTTACTACGTTTGAAATGATCTTCTTAGTTGGTCACGCAACTTTGAAGATCTCCTTATGCTGAATCGTTGCTCCAAGTCAATACCTCCTTGTGTTTTGCTTCTTGACAACCTTCTTGCTTGCTCCATTTCTTTTTTCTCCGAAAGCTGTCTATTTGCGTTGTTGTCTTCTCCTTAAATAATAGTTTTTTAAATAAAGTCCTAAACTTCACTTATGAAACAAATTTAGAGTTTTAATATATTTTAAGTTAAAAAAAGGTAAACAACTTAAAATAGAAAAATTGTCGAAAATAAAATTCTCAACACAACCCATTGCTAACACTTGCATATCTGAGTCCAAATTAATAATACAAAATAATCAAATGATTATGGAATCGACAAACAAAGTACGGATCAAGGGTGCATAATTCTTTTCAGGATGTGTATATCCATCTTGACAATTTTTGTAAGTTATCTCTTGCATGCGAGCAAAGTTGAGAATATGCTCCACTACATCCTTGGGCACTACACAATTAGTTTTATTAATCATCCATTCAGCATTCACATCCTTCCATGCATCCGCAGCTAGTGTAACAAACTTATCGATAGTCTCTTCCATTGATAAACCATGTTGTTTCATGTAGATATCCACCCCCGTCATCATTTGTCCTTGCCTGCTCTCGCGCTTCATTGCAACAATATAATCACCGAAACTAATTAATATTTGGTTACCAATATAAATTATAATTATAATTATAAAAAAATTAAAAAAAAAGGGCCAGCCCGAGTGGGCCAAAAAAGCCCGCAATCAAATGGACTGCATGAAGGGCGGACCAAGCCCGCCCGTTTGCGCGGGCTAACGGGTCAGTCCGCGGGCTTTAGCCCATTTTGACACCTCTAATGATTACCACTGTCGAAGAAACTGTGACAGTTTGAATTTTATTTATTTATTCGCTTTTGTTTTGCAATATCGAGAATAAGATAATTTTGGAATGTGGGATGAAATGCTATGAAATAAAATATAGGACGCGATTTGCAAAAGTAGATCTTACTTCACGGCTGCCCATGTCGTCCAAATATCGACCTAACATAATCGTGGCAATAAGAATTTTAGGATCACTCATGAGCCAATCAACGCTTTCTACGGACAAAGATTTCATGCTCGGGATCATTGATGTTGTTACCACATAGATACAGCTTGGGTGCAACGAATTGGCCAAGTACTCTTCAAATGTAGGCCTTTGTTGTCCTGTAAGCCACTTGAGCTCTTTGTTGTAAGCCCTACAAATTAGATTCACCTACATAACAAATAATTTATCACTGCAAAAGAAAAAAAATGTAAAATATGAGGGAATTACATTGGTGAAAAATGCCCTCGATAATATTGAGAGCATTACTGAAAGAGAGTTTTAGCCAGGCCATTATCGAGGGGAATTATTTTTGATAAATCTTTCGAAAAGACAGCGGTAATGTTTGCCGACATTATTAATAAATGCAAAATCGAAGGATTTTCAAGGGCAAAAGGGTATCTCGGGATTTTTCAAGGGAAAATAGTTCCCCCTAGTTTTATTAAATTTGAAAAAAAAAATAGTAATTTTTTGAAAAATATAATTGCGTGAAATAAACCATATAATATCATTTTACGCAAGTAAGATGATTTTAATCTTGCTTTTACTAGATAATTATTACAGAACATTTACTTATTGACACATGTCGTGTAATTTGACCAATAGTATCCACGATACGATAGATCGACTAATTCAATTGGAAACGTAAATAATATTATGAAGCGTTTTTATTTTTATGAAGATACCACGAGGTGGGTTTCGTTGTTTAGAAGTACGAGAATAGTAATTGATCGATAAATATATTCTTTTTCTATTTTATTTATTTTAATTGAAAAAATCGAGGGGAACTATTTACCTTCAGTTTTTTAAATAAGAAATAATAAATTATTTAAAAATATAATTGCCTGAAAATAAATCATATAATATCATTTTACGTAAGTAAGATGATTTTAATCTTGCTTTTACTAGATAATTATTACAAAATATTTACTTATTGACACATGTCGTGTAATTTGACCAATAGGATCCATGATACGATAGATCAACTAATTCCATTGGAAACATAAATAATGAAGCATTGTTATTTTTATGAAGATACCACGAGGTGGGTTTCGTTGTTTTAGAATCACGAGAAAAAGTAATTGATCGATAAATATATTCTTTTTCTATTTTATTTATTTTAATTGAAAAAATCGAGGGGAACTATTTACCTTTAGTTTTTTAAATAAAAAAATAATAAATTATTTAAAAATATAACTGCCTGAAAATAAATCATATAATATCATTTTACGTATGTAAGATTAATTTAACCTGGATTTTATTAGATAATTATCACCAAACATGAACATACGAATAGGTGTCTTGTAATTTGATTAATAGTATCCACGATATAAGCGATTGACTTATTCTATTAGAAATGTAAATAATGAAGCATCATTATTTTTTTGTGAAAATACCACGAGATGAGTTTCGTTGTTTCAAAACCACGAGAAGTACTAATTGATCAGTAAATACTTTTTTTCTATTTTTTTATTAAAAATCCGAGGGGAGCTATTTTCCCTCAGAAAATCCCGAGTGCAAAAGGGTCTCCTCGTGATTTTTCGAGGGGAAATAGTTTCCCTCAATTTTTTAAATTTAGAAAAATAGTAAAATATGTTTAAAAAATATAACTACGTGAAAATAAACCATGTAATATCATTTTACTCACGTAAGATTATTTTAATTTGTCTCTTACTAGATAATTACCACCAAATATGTTGGTAGATACGTGTCATGTAATTTGATCAATAGTATCCACGATACGAGCGATTGACTTATTCCATTGGAAATATAAATAATGAAGCGTCGTTATTTTTCTGAAGATACCACGAAGTGAGTTTCGTTGTTTTAGAACCACGAGAAATAGTAATTGATCGGTTAATAGTTTTTTTCTTTTATTTCTATTTTTTAAATTAAAAAACCAATGGGAACTATATCCCTCTGAGATTTTTCGAGGGAAAATAGTTCCGCTCGATATTTATAAATTAGAAAAAAATGTAAAAAGTAATTACGTGAAAATAAAATATATAATATTATTTTATGCACGTAAGATGATTTTAATCTTACTTTTACTATCATCGAACATGTACTTATTGGTATTATTTTATTGGAGATTTAAATAATGAAATTTTGTTATTTTGTTAAGATACCACGTGGTGTCTTTTGTTATTTTAGAACTACGAAAATTAGTAATTGATCGGTAAATATATTTTTTTCTATTTTTTTTTTTAATTTAAAACCCGAAGGGAGCAAATTTCCCTCATTTTTTTAATTAGGAAGAAAAGTAAAAAAAAATTAAAAAATTATAATTGCGTGAAAATAAATAATATAATATTATTTCTCGCACGTAAGATGATTTTAACCGAAATTTTACTAGATAAATATCACTGAACATGTACTTATTGTATCATGTATTTTGATCAATAATATCCACGATACGAGCGATTGACTTATTCCTTTGAAAACGTAAATAATGAAGTGTATTGACATATGTATTATTTTATTTAATGTTAATTATTTGATAATATCATTTGGGTACTAGAGTGACAGATGGGTGACCCGACAACTACGTAACAGTTTTTTGTATGTACGCACCAGAACACGTGGGCTGCTACGAGATCTAGTAATATTAACGTAAGTCTCTTTTTATATTAAATAGTTATAAATTAACTTGTTTTTTTGGTTTCATTTAGAGTTTACTACCGACTTGTATTTTAGGAGTACCTGTTATGTTTGGATGAGGCACGTGCTTCATCACATAATCCAAATTACGAGGTTGACCCTCACCTTAATTACGACACCGGCTGCTTTGGGAAGTTAGTGACTTCTACGTACAGGTTTTAGAGACAGCGGTTCTTCCTCTTCCCAACACGAAAAGACTCAGGTGAGGGAGCTCCAAATATAGAGGAAGGAGTTAGAGGACACGAGACGAGCTCATAAAGCGATGAATTATAGGAACAACCAGTTTGAGCTATTACGTGCGCAGTAGCAGTAGAAATTTCAAGCCCCGATGAACGGCGCAGATGTCCGAGTTATTAGCTTAAATTCAGCAGTATCGGCCGCAGCCTCCCGTTATAGAACTCCTCTGATCTGATATTTTTATAAACTTTTGATATTTATAATATTTTTGTTGAACAAATTGAATCATTTTAAATTTGATGARATTTAAATATTTAGTTAATTTATTTTCTTTTTTATTAATGAATTTATTCATGTTTTGTTTTTAGTTTGTGAATTTTTTTGGACATTTTAAATAACAATAGGGATCAATAATAATAATAATAATAATAAATTAAACTTTTTTAAAACAATTCGAGGGGTATCCGAGGGCGGTACTCCCCTGGATTTATAAGAACTATCTAGTTCAAGTCTCGGCTGTTACCAAAAAATGATCATCTTGTATTCCCCTCGAAATGTTTACCCAAGGCACTTTTTTTTTAGTGTGTTGGGAAGTTAGTTAGATATGGAGGATGAGAAGTTCAATAGAGTGGAAAAAAAATCTACAACCACGCAAATATAATAAATAAATAATTAATAATAATAGAACTAATATATTCCAAATGTTCTTTATAACTAACCGTTTCTTTGGCATAAGGAACTGCAAACAATTTTCCTTGTTCGGCTGCTTCACGTTCGTAGTCTTCATATACATTCAAAATGAAACTGTAAACGATTTTCATATAATTTGGGAGTCGGTCGATTTCATCAATGTTCCACCTGAAACAATCGACATCAAGTAATTAACTAGTTAATTAATTGAATTGTCTTTAGCCCAAGTGGTATAGGCGTCTTTTCATGACAAATGGACTCACGGTCAAATTTCATGGGTGTGTGAATGGGATGTTTAGATCAAGTTTAGGTTTTTTTATATCAGGAGATCAACGTGTGTATGGTGCTTTGAACATCTTAGTCACATTTTTTCTTAATCTTATCCCTATTAAAATCCTATGAAATATCTTCATTTTTTCAACTTGCCACGATATTTGTTCTTTTTAAACGTAGAGAGAAGAGAATAAAATAACTATTGTAAATTATATCTAAACATAATTTAACGAGATTTACAAAATATTAATTTGTTCAACCTCCTAAATCAAACATCGGAAAAAAATAAGTCTTTTTGACATTCTTAACCGTCGTTAATTAATTAGGTGACATATATACCTTTCCATAACCTCAGTAAAAAGCTCCGCTTCTTCAACTGTAGCATAATTATCATATGTATCATCAATAACTGTAAGCATCATAAGGGCTTTGGTAAATGCAACTCGGGCTTTAGAGTACTGAGGTTCAAAATGGAACGCCACGGCCCAAAGATAAGCCTCCACCACTCTATCCCTCGTGTGTGGTAGTTTCGACTTGAGGTCCAATTCGTTCCACCACCTTTAAATTACACAATTAATGACTTATATTTAAAATATATATATATAGCAATAATAAACAAGTTGATGATGATTAAGTACCTGGAGACTTCATGTAGCTCAGTCTTGTGCATATTCTGCACATAATTGAAATCCAACTTGGCTAATTTTAGAAGTATTTCATTCTTTGTGTCGTCTTTTTCATAGGACGAAATGTAACAACGGGTTTCTATCTCCCCTCCAAGACCAAGTGAAGCGGGCTCTTGAACAGCCCCTTCATTGGGGTGTTCCAAGA
>BMAC01000719.1:273411-315827 GCA_014905375.1 Phtheirospermum japonicum
ATAAAATCAGATGAATGGCTAAGATTAAATGAAAATTGTGCTTTTAAAAATGGTAAAAACATAAAGGTGCAGTGTGAGAAAGTCAGCTAGGGTAAATTAGAATAATTGACAATTGTATATTATCTTTCCTTTTCTTTTAAAAGGAAAAAAGATTGTATTTTATCTTTCATTTTCTTTTAAATGGAAACAGAAATTTTCCATAAAAATTATTAATTTACTTAAAAATGAGATTAAAAATAAATTAATAACGTCCTTAAGCAGATTACTCATGTATTAATAATATTATAATATAATAAGATTGATTTTCTTAATATATAAGATTACTTTTATTATATAATTGCAATGCTTTTTTACTACACTAACAAGGATTTTTTCTGTTAACCAGTAATACAATAAGAGTGCTTTTAGCCAAAAAAGTATCTTCCCAAAGTATAAAAAGTTCCACCAATGTAATTAAAAAAAATAATTTGAAAAAGAAAGCACCAATAATTTTCTTAGAAGCACTCGTCACTATCACCGACACAATTACATTTGAACAAAAGCACCGACAAATACTTGCCAAAGCACTATGTAATGTTAAAAACAGCACTTACATGACAATCATAATAATAAGTTGGTGGACAATTCAACGAAATGCATGTTTCTTCACATCAAAGAGAGACTAATAACTACATTACAATCACAAGAAGATATAAAAACAATAACATGAGCTATCAAAACCTGAATCATATATGACACAGATAACAATCAGTTCAAACCCCACAAGAGAAAATGAAATTATATAACAGTTGTTATAAAAAAGAACTTAGAACAGGAAAAAACAAAGCAGTGCTTTGTTACTGAGATATTGGTGCTTTGCCGCCATCCCCCAACTGCTTTCTAGTTAATAAGTACAAAACCACGTCTCTACCACACCATTGCACCATAACCATCACTCCAATTGCGGAAAACATTCACACACACTCCCAATGACTAAATACAACCCCTGAAATCCGCAAGACACTACAAAATAATAGCTTTTAATGGTTTCATAACATCATTGATCAAAATAAAAGGTAATCACAAGCTCATAAATATGAGAATGGAACAAATCTAATTCTTAGAAAAATAAATAAGAATAAAAACAATAACATGAGCTAAGAATAATAATTAAAATCTACAATTTCTCTCGTCCATCTTTTAAAATAATAATTAAGCAAAAATTACAAAATCCACAAACTAATTAACAAAACACAATCTCCAAAATAACACAAAGACTCTCAAAGCAGTGGAGAAATTGGATGTGGAAGCACCAGTTTCGTTGACGAAAATTCAAACTCAACTTTGAAAGTTGAAACCCTCGGCATAAAAGCTTCAACGCCGCCACGCCCATGGGTTTTAGACTGAAAAAATAAAAAGAGAATTTCAACAACCACTGCGATCGGAGCCCCGCTGATGGAGACATCCCCGATGGTGAGATTGGACGCCATCATCGATCAAGATTGCAAATTTGGGCTATCGTATACCCTCGCAATATCGCACACCCATAAAACGTATATGAATTGGACGATGCTTTCAGCAAACCAACGTATATGAATTTACTGTCTTTGAAAAATAAAAGAAAATATGCAGCATAAAAATGAAGAGTTGAAGCTTTTTTTAAATTGTATCGGTGCTTTTTTAGTGATTAGATAGTGCTTTCAAAAAAAAAAAGCAAAAGTATTACACAAATAAATGTATAAAGATACGAAGATACTAATAAATATATCTTATCCCATAATAATAATAATAATAATAATAATAATAATAATAATAATATAGATGATAGTAGCACGTGTAAAGTATCATAGAACATATGGAATGTATCAGAAAAGATATTCAAAGTATCACAGAACACGCTTACTTTTTTGTAGCACTAAAGTAGTATGAATTTTTACAATATGTGATCAAGTATCGCAAAATGTATTAAAAATATCAGAGAAGATATTCAAAGTATCACAGAACTCACTTATTTCTTGTATCACAAAAGAAGTATAAATTTTTACAATATTTGAATCAAGTATCACAAAATGTATTAAAAGTATCATAAAAGATATTTAAAGTATTACATAAAACATTATTTTTTATATCACAAAAGTAGTACGAATTTTTACAATATCTGATCAAGTATCCCAAAATGTATTGAAAGTATCAGAAAAGATATTCAAACACACTTATTTTTTGTATCACAAAAGTAGTGTGAGTTTTTACAATATTTAATCAAGTATCGTAAAATATATTAAAAGTATCAGAAAAGATATTCAAAGTATCACAGAACACACTTATTTTTTGTATCATAAAAGTAGTATGAATTTTTATAATATCTGATCAAGTATCATAAAATATATTCAAAGTATCACAATATTTACCATACATATATCAAATTCTAACAGTATTTTTGAAACACTAAAAAATATATTAGAAAGTTACCTTAACAGAAAAGGTGATCATTGTATCACATATTGCTCGCGGAAAAATGAAAAGAAAAACTAAATCAAATGGGGATTTGGTGTCTTTGATCCGAATTCTTTACTGACAGTTGTTACATTTGAGGTTTTTTTTTGTTTTTTTTTTTTTTTTACTTTTTCTTTGTCTTCCCTTATTTTTCGAGTGTTGAGAATTAAGAACTTGATTTTTCTAGTTGCTTGTTCTATCGAATTCTTCATTTTAACTTCATATCTACAAAGGTTTTTGTGAGTTCATAAACTGCAATATAATCTCTACTATATCCTTCTTCCACAATCTTCCAGGCTTCTTCATGTGATTAACATTGCATTAAAAGATTATAGTACTTTCTTGCCATCTCATGTCGCCAAAGAACAAAATCATCCTACTTTTCGATAGTCGTACTTTTCACACTTAGTTTGTCCTAAATTTTAGATTTTGCCATCTCTGTCCATCGTTTCTTGACATACACCCCTGGGATTTTTCCTACACCATGCATATTGAAAACCCTTAAAACATGACAAAATAAAAGACCACATTCTTCCATCTTCTTGCATGAACATGTGACGAGATGGGTTCTCGGATAGAAAGACACACGATGGATCATTGCATAGTTGTCATTAGATGAAATGTCGAAGACTTTAATTAATTCATCTTCATAAAATAGTGTGCACGTCATAGAAAGGCCGGTTATGAATTCACTCTCAAAAACTCTAAAAAGTGATATAGTGTACACATGGGCAGCATGCTTTATGATAAGTATTGAATCCAAGGATGATGTTGGAGTAGACTTTGAGCAGGTAAATTCACGATTTTCCTCTGTTATCCTCCAATTCTCTAAAATTCATTTCCAATACTCATAAAAATGAGTCAGGCTCGTTGTCTTTTTTCACATGGTACCCGAGCGCATTATTTGTAATTTCACTTCTTTGTGATGATAACTTTCCAGCAGAAAAGACATCCTTGCTAAAGGTTGTACACCACCTCTCTTTTAAAGTATATAAACGCTGAAACCAACTATTATCTTGCAGATCAAAATTTGAGATCATTGATTCCCAACATCATTGAAATTTATTCTCATCAACACATCCTAACATATATATTTATAACAATGTATTAGATTTATAATTTAAAGTATCACAAATTATAAGTAAATGTATCATACATAGTACCAGTAGTATCAGAAAAGTAATATTTACTTATATTAGTATTACATAAAATTATTGCATGTAATTGTATCAAAAATAAAATCAATATAAATTTTTTGTACCTCTTAAACACTTGTTAAATATGACTTTCAATGCCTCATCACTTTCATTTTCCCAAACTGAGCTATTGCATTTTGATAGAGGTGACATAAGCAAAGACGATATTTTGTCATGGGATAAACCTGCATAAATAGATAAATAATGTTTTAATAAACCTATTACAATACTATCTTAAAGTATCACAAAACTATTCTAAAGTATTAAGAAAGAAAGTAAAAGTATTAAACCTTCTCTATTGCTGTGGATGTTGCAAGATCTTGGTCTGTGAATATAGTTACTGGACATTGGCCTCCCATGGACTATTTAAAAGTTTCAAACAACCATTGAAATGACTCTGTCTTTTCATCGGCAAGAAATGCACATGCAAATATCACGTTGTTCTTGTGATTGTTCATACCAAAAAAAAAAGAGCACATACTAGGTCATACCTATTTGTACGACATATCGTATCAAACACAACAACATCTCTATACAGCTTATAATCCTCTTTCATCATTGAGTCTCTCCAAAATAAGCTACGCAATCTCCCGTCCTCATTCAATCTGACTCTAATGAAAAAGTCGTCGTTGGTGGAAGCTTGTTGAGATAGAATATCGATAATTCTTTGCGCATCTCCACCTTGTATCTCTTGCATTTTGTAAAATGCAACGTAATTCAGGTGATCTTTCACTGTATGTCCAAGGTTTTTTTCACAACACCCACCCCCCCCCCCCACCCCCCACCCCACCCCCGCCTCCTGCACCATATAATGGTAAGAATCCATCGTTCTCATCCCTGAATATATCATACTCTCTATCGCTTTTCCCTTTTCCTCCGTAATTTCTATTTCTGATCTATGCCCATAACCCCATTTTATTCGAGTGAGCGGGTGGTTATGTTCTTCAATGTGAAGAAGAACTTCATTTTCTTGTATATCTTTATCCAACTTGATCCTTATTAATGCTTTACAATCCGTTCGTGTACTAATAAATTTTTTTCTTCTTCCCTCAATGTCTCCTATTTTCGTAACATCTTTCTCAGCGCAAAAACAAACAAAATATTTGTCTCTCAATTGTCCATCGGTATTCTTTTTGCTCGTTAACTTGTGCACGATAAATCCCACTGCTCGAGCGTGATCACAGTACAAATCATAAATTTCATCTATTATTTTTCTTCTTATCTCAATTAAAGATCCTCTTATGTCCACTGAATCATTTAGTTTCTACAAAGCATTAAAAAGTATCACAAATACTATTAAAAGTATTATAGACAGTAATAAAAGTATCACATATAGTATCAAAAGTATCACAAACAAAAAAATAATAATTACACAGAATGAAAGTGATGTAATACCTGCGTCCATATCTTCTACTCTAGTCGATATAGGAATAAAATCAATACTATTAAAACCTTCATCCAAAATAACATTACAAAGTATCACAAATAGTATCAAAAGTATCACAAAAAGTACTAAAAGTATTACACAATTAGAAAATGCAGCACCATTACATCCTTCATCCAAAACAGCATTATAAAGTATCACAAACAGTATCAAAAGTATCACAAACGGTACTAAATTTATCATAAACGGTACTAAACATATTGCACAATTAGAAAGTGCAATAATACCTTGGTCCATATCTTCTGCTCTAGTTGATATAAGAATACAATCGGCACCGTTACATTCTTCGTTCAAAATAATATTATAAAGTATCACAAATAGTATCAAAAGTATCACAAACAGTACTAAAAACCATTACATTCTTCATCTAAAACAACATTATAAAGTATCATAAATAGTATTAAAATATAACAAACGGTACTAAAAGTATCACAAACGATACTAAAAGTATTACACAATTAGAATGTGCAATAACACCTTGGTCGATATCTTCTGCTCTAGTTAATATAGGAATACAATTAGCACCATTACATCCTTCATTAGAAAAAGCATTACAAAGTATCACAAGTAGTATCAAAAGTATCAGAAACGGTACTAAAAGTATTGCGCAATTAGAAAGTGCAGTAATACCTTGGTCCATATCTTCTGCTCTTGTATGAATGTCCTCTATATCTTCAAGTATTGAACTATTCTCCATATTTTTTACAGTATAAATGTCCTCTATATGCATCTGGTACAACCTGTTTGTATCTGACCTGAGTAGAGGGCAAGCCATAAAGTAGAGTAGACAGATCTGGTTGGGATGTCCTGATCTAATACTGCCACAAAGGAAAAAGAGAGCAGAGAGATGGGCTTATAGCTTGTGAAAACATGTCTCGACCTGGCCTCCGCTCTTGGGTAAGGATTTATTGAGATCAGGTCGGGAATTCAAGAGTAAATGACTGGATTGACTAATCTTTTGCGAGGAAATTCCGTGATCAGGTCATTCCAATCGAAAATAATCTGGTCAGGTCGCTCGAAATAACGGCCCAAGATTCATAGGTTTGTTTCCGAGATCTCGAAAAGGTGCCCACCTGGTAGGAGTTATAAATATTCTGGCCTCAAGGCTGGAAAATGGATGACATTATGAGCGTTTCTCTCACGTTGATTATTCCGATATAAAACTTCTTAACTGACTTAAGTATCGGAGAGGTTTCCACTGGAAATCCCTCCGGTGGTCCTTTCTAACGTGTTTCTATGAAACAGGTCAGGATTATTTCCAAGAGGAGGCACTTGTTCTAGGTGAAAATTTTTTAGGTTGAAACAATTGGCGTCGTCTGTGGGAAGGGTAACCGAGTTAAGGCGTGAGGCAAAAAACCATGGAATCAGATGAACTTAGGCAAGATCTCGTGGCAGGGCTGGCTGGTACACCAAGTTCTGCCACACCGACGGTGGTCCCGGAGCTAGAAGGGCCATCAGCAGCAGCTAGGCGAAGCACACTGCAACCACTACAGGAAGCGACAGCACATGCCAGTGGCGGACTGGTGAATGATGCTTTTCTACAACAAATATCGGAGTTGATCGGCGAAGTAGTGGAAGCGACGCTAGAGAAAGAATTTACAGAACTCTCACCAACCCAGCCTGGAGCAACCCGGAACACTCAGCGCATGGATAGAACTCCGGCTCGAGAAGAGGAGGAGAGCTCTTTTGGCTCAGATAGCGACACCTCAAGCAAGACCAACCCGGACCTCACTGAGTAGATGCAGAATTTTCAAAAAGAGGTCAGGGAAGTCAAGCAAAAGATAGAGGGCACTTTGGTAGGACCAATGCGACGGAGAACTCCGTTCACTGAGGCCGACATGAGGGACAATCTCTCGATCTCGTATCGATCCATGGGCTTAGAGTATAATGGAATGACGGATCCGTGGGATCACCTATGCCGGTTCGAGAATGAAATACCTTACACAAATTTTTTAACGTCGTGATGTGCCGGGTCTTACCCACTACTTTTAGTAAATCAACTCAGCTCTGGTTTAGCCAATTGCCCCACAGATCTATAAGCAACTTTGACGAATTTAGTTTCGCATATTTAAACTAATTTACCAGCTACAGGAAATACCAAAAAATGCTGTTAGAGCTATTTAGCTTGAAACATAAGGAAGGAGAAGGTATGTATGCATATATAAAGTGCTTCATGGATGCCAAATTGGAGGTGATTTATACATAATTGTATGTGATTTTCGTGTATTTTTAGGTTTATTTTCTTCACTTTTTTCTTCCTTTTGATAATTTTCGTTTCGTATCGTGTTTAATGTTTTTCTACCTTATTATATAATTAATAGTCTAATTTTGCTTTATTTTCAGATTTTAGCTTCAATATGAAGAAGACGAGATGCACGACGTGCTACCGATGCCCACAGCCAATGTCGCGTCGATGCCGGGAGATGCCCGCATCGGTCGACGCTAGGTCGACACAAACTCTCTGTTGTGTCGATCTTTGCTCCGCCATTCGACGCACAAGCCGACGCAAACTTGCAGTTGCGTCGATCCATGCACACGTCAGTTGACGTCCTTCCTGGTCGACGCGAGCAGCCTGACTCGCGTCGACATCGAGGCTCGGCACGCGTCGGTCGACGCTCCGGTAGTTTGACCAGTTATTTTGGGAAAATCTATAAAAGGACAGTGGTTTCTTCATTTCCAGGGTGCTGGAACTTGGGGGAAGGTTCAGAATGTTTCAGAGATCTCTCGGTTCTTGCCACCTTTCGATTTACACAAGATTAGTGTTTTATAGTTCATCATTTCATCATTCCTCTTCTGTTTGTCGTTCAAGTCGTTCCTTGTCGATGAAGACTCATTCGATGGTTGTTGTTTTCTTTACGTTATAAGTGTTTCTGAACTTTGTTATTTGCTTTTTGTATTTGGCTTTAGTTACCTTTGAATGTTTATGTTAATTTAGTCCGTATTCCTTTTACTATTCGATTATGTTCATGTTGCGTTGAAATTATGCTTTGATCATGATGATGTTTGTTTTCAGCTAAGTTTATCGTTCTAGTGCCTAGGGTCATTTAGCCATCGGGATTGACAACCTTGATCGTGGAGATGATTTTGGCGCACTAGAACCCTCGCTTTCTTAATCATTTTAAAGGCTTTAAATTTTATTACTCGTAGATGTTAGAAACTCCCAAACCAAATTTGATCGCATGTTAGTTTAGTTTTTATTTCGTTATTATGTTCGTAAAATCAAACACCGGAATAGCTTCCGATTAGTCTTCCTTGTGATTCGACTCGAGTCCAACTTACCATCTACAGCTGCTCCGTTCTCTTGCGGACGAGCTTTTTATTTTTAAATAAAAAGTAGGTGTAAAAATCTCGATTCAAAATTTGGCGCCGTTGACGGGGAAGGCTAAAGGTCGCGATTTTTGGTGTTTGCTCTTATTTGTTTGTTTGTGTTAGTTTTTATTTGTGAATTTTGTTTTTGTTTCTTTTTGTTTTTTCTGGTACGTTTAATTTCGTTTGCTGAGTATTGTGCTTTGTAGCCAAATCTTTGACGATTCGATATTTTAGACTAAAGATGGCATACTATCGAGTGAGTTCGCCATATGATGACTTATACGCTCCACCTTTCGTTGAAGAGATGTTTTGCCCAACGTCCGATTGGCATGGGTTTCAACCGGCAATTCCTTTGAGCATTGCAATGCGGGAGTACGATCTAGATGTGTTATACCTCAAGCGACTCCCGATTTTTCATGGATTTCCGAGCAAAGACCCGCTCCACTTCATCCGAGAGTACGAAACTATAACAGGCACATTCCCTCTTTTCGGATTTACATGGGATCAAGTGAAGATGCGGCTTTTCATGTTCACGTTAAGGGACCGGGCGAGTGAATGGTTGACAAATCTCAAGCCCGATTCCTTAAAAATGTGGGATGAAGTAGTGGATCAGTTCATGTGGTCGTTCTACTCGTCTGAATGGGTCCCACATTCAGTTTCTTATAATTCGAACTTTAATGGTCTATATGCTTCAATTAATCACTTCGATCACATCCCATCACAAAGTTTCTACTGCCCGACCTTTAACAAAAAAAATTATAATCCATGTTTGGAACCTTTTTACACGGGATATGATTCGTATGTGCCACCCAATTCCGAATCTTCGAGCTACGCCCCACTTCCTCTTCTTACATCAAACTCTTATGTTTTGAGTTTCGAGCAGTATTTTCCCCCAACTACATATCATGATTCGAGATATAATGATCCATGTGCTCCTTGCGAATCATATTCTTATACCTCGAGCTACAATTTTTATCCTTTGTCTCATTCGTGTATTGCTGATCATGAAACTCGAGTTGAGGTAAATCGACCTCATTTTGATGAGGCTACGTTATTTGATGTGGTAGAGCCTACCTTGAATGTTTGTTCGGAAGAGGTTTGTAAGACGGCTAAGATCAAGGAGTTTGTTGAGATTGGCCCCCTTGCGATTTTTGATGACGTTGTGATGAAAGTGTGGGGGTGTTGCCGTTGGAGTGCCCAGAAGATATTGTAGATTCTAGTCTCCCTGCTCTTGGTGAAGAAGACGGAGTTATAGCGCCGATTTTAGAGGGGAGTAAGACTATTGAGTCACATTTTGAACCACCTGAAACTTTGTTGAAATTTTATTTTAGGTGGTAGACGAGATAATCGAGAAGGTGCCCGATCACCCCATGCTACAATTGTCGTTTGATATATTTATGGTGGTCGATTACCCACGGTTCCGACCTCCGAAGCTAGTTGGAGTGTTTTGCATCTCGGGACATGCTTTTTGTGCCCGCTTTGTTGATTATCATCTCCAATTCTTGCTTTAGAGAATACCAAGGCATGGCACGATTGCCATTTGTTTTTAGACCCGGGATGACATTGACCGTAGACGTTATCGAGCTAGAGACGTTAAGCAAGCGCTTATTGGGAGGCAACCCAAGCCTTTTAACTTTATTTGTTTTTGTTTCTTTTCGTTTTAGGTCCCCTTCGATTTTGAAGCCCGTTGGATGATCTTGGACGTTCGACTCATCACCTCAAGCACGATTTCAGGGATGTGTCTCTCTTTCTCTTACCTTTTACCATACTTAGCTTAATTTTTCATATTATACAATGTGGACATTGTATGGTTTGGGGGGGGGGTTGTCCTTGGTTTGGTTAGTAAATTTTTTGTATGCTTGCTTGTGGTTGATTTTAGTCGTGTGTATTTATATTGTCTGGAACCTTGACGAAGTGACATTGTTAAATGCTTTGGTTAGGATATTTAGACTTTCGTTCGAACAATAGTGCAATTATGGGGAATGAAGTGTAAAGAATGTATGAAGTGTCTTGTCCTCTGTTCTATTCTTGTTTAGTTCTAACGAGTCAAACACTCTCTACTAGCCCCGTTTTAAGCTAACCTCTATAGGATTTTATGTAATTTTTATTTTTATTTTGGAGACATTACAACTCCACGTGCATAGTTGAAAAATGTTATCAGTTGCACCTAGCAACGTAAGATTGGAGTCAATGAACTCTCATTTTTAATTTATGTAAATTATGCTCATTTAGTACCTCATCTTTATGGGTACTAATAAGTAAAAAAAAAAGAGAGAGAGAGAGAAAGAAAAGAAAAAGAAAAGAAAAGAATAAGTACGAGAAGAGAAAACCTTGTAAAAGTTAAGTTCGTATTGTTGTTTTTATTTTTTATTTCTTAGATTGTATTGTTAAAGAGGTGTATAGATGACTGGGCTAGTTGGGTGGCGGCTTGGCGATTTGCGTAGGGATAGACTTTGGCCGAGGCATGGATGGTTGATGTACATGGAGGTCAACTCGTTACTTTTAGGTGTTTGGAAGCTAGTCTGAATCTCTTATCTCAACGTTATCATGTCGTCCTTTTAGTTGAGTTTTCAATCAATTTAATGCATTAACTTCTTGAATCATTTGAATACATTAGTAATTAGGTCATCGGGTAACTAGCTTTCTCTTGTCTACGTCTAGATCTGATTTTGCTTGAGGACAATTAAAAAGCTAAGTGTGGGGGAGTTGATTTGTACATATTTGTATGTGATTTTCGTGTGTTTATGCATTGTGTGTTGTGTGCTTTTAGGGTTTTTAGGTTTATTTTCTTCACGTTTTTCTTCCTTTTGATGATTTTCATTTCGTATCGTGTGTTTTTCTACCTTATTTTATAAATAATAGTCTAATTTTGCTTTATTTTCATGTTTTAGCTTCAATACGAAGAAGACGAGACGCACGACGTGCTGCCGATGCCCGCAGCCAGTGTCCCGTCGATGCCAGGAGATGCCCGCGTCGGTCGACGCTAGGTCGATGCAAACTCTCTGTTGCGTCGACCTTTCCTCTGCCATTCGACGCACAAGCCAACGCAAACTTGCAGTTGCGTCGATCCATGCACGTGTCGGTCAACTCCCTGCCTGGTCGACACGAGCAGCCTTACTCGCGTCGAAATCGATGGTCGGCATACATTGGTCGACGCTCTGGCAGCTTGACCACTTATTTCGGGGAAATCTATAAAAGGGCGGTGGTTTCTTCATTTCCAGGGTGCTAGAACTTGGGGGAAGGTTCGGAACGTTGCAGAGATCCCTCGGTTCTTGCCACCTTTCTATTTACACAAGATTAGCATTTTATAGTTCATCGTTTCGTCATTTCTCTTCTATTCGTCATTCAAGGCATTCCTCATCGATGAAGACTCGTTCGATGGCTGCTGTTTTCTTTACGTTATAAGTGTTTCTGAACTTTGTTATTTACTTTTTGTATTTGGCTTTGGTTATCTTTGAATGTTTATGTTAATTTAGTTCGTATTCCTTTTACCGTTCGATTATGTTCATTCTTTGCGTTGAAATTATGCTTTGATCATGATGATGTTTGTTTTTGGCTAAGTTTATCGTTCTAGTGCTTAGGGTCATTTAGAACCATCGGGATTGACAACCCTGATCGTGGAGATGATTTTGGAGCACTAGAACCCTCGATTTCTTAATCGTTTTAAAGGCTTTCAATTTTATTGCTCGTAGATGTTAGAAACTCCCAAATCAAATTTGATCGCGTGTTAGTTTAGTTTTTATTTTGTTATTATGTTTGTAAAATCAAATACCGGAATAGCTTCCGATTAGTCTTCCTTGTGATTCGACTCGAATCCAACTTACTATCTACAGCTGCTCCGTTCTCTTGCGGACGAGCTTTTTATTTTTAAATAAAGAGTAGGTGTAAAAAACTCAATTCAGGAGGTACCGTCAGCGTCTGAGGAATTCTTAATAAATGCCCTGGCCCAGGGGCTCAGGAAGGGACAATTCTTTCAATCATTAGTAGTCAGACCAGCACTAGCATTTGGGGAGCTCCTGGAAAGAGCAGAAAAATATATTCATTTGGAAGAGGCCTTGAATTTGAAAAATTAATGCAAAAGACGAAGAGAAAAATATATTCACTTGGAAGAGGCCTTGAATTTGAAACATACCTCCTGACAAAGGTATAATGTCAGGAGATATTTGATCTCCCTGGTAAGACATGTTTTTAAAAAACAGTGATTCATCAATGTGCATTAAGTCATTCCGCACATTACAAGATAACTCTAAACTAACTTGAGAGCCTCCCAACAGGGCAAACAAAACCAAATGGTACAAAACATTAAGCATTAACCATAAGCCAAAATATTATACAAATGCAGAAATAATAATGTTCACGTGTAAATTAATTTGTTATTGCATTTCCAGTTATTACTTTTAAATGTCAAACTATAAGCATGGTGAAGTAGATTATAATCACAGTTGTTACAACTTTAAAAAAACTTTGACCATTATACTAAATACTAAACATATATACATCCAAAATACTATGACAAACATATGTATGCTGACAATGGTGGTTAATTTTTTCATGATCTCATAAACGAATCAATAATGACTAACTATATAATGTGTAGGTATGCATATTCTTATAACTTTCTTGTATTCACTGCATTTTTAGTTTCCCTTACAACGCACATTTGGACCGCAACTTGTTTAATGGTTTCTGCTATCATCAAGCCATGGATGGCAAAAACAATTAAGGATACATCTTAATGAGGATTTAACCCACATCTGTAATAAATAGTGTAGCATGGGTTCTCATTTCAACCAAAACGTAATCATCGTGAAAATAAAAACATTCCAAAAAAAAAAAAAAAAAATTAAATAACAAACCAAAAAATAATAATTCAAATCAGATTTTACCGAATCAGACGGGAGGGCATTGTTGAACTCGAAAATAATTTATCGAACACAAACATTCCTTTCTGAAGACAAAAAATATCTTCCATTGAATTAAATTAGCAAGGGAATGAATGGAAAATATCACAATTATATTAGCATTACAGAGCATGTGACCATCAATAAACATCTTATAAATAGGAAAAGGACACACTATACTCTGTAGTAACATATTATTATAGAATAATAGAGTATATAGCCTCAAACAATGAATCGAATCCAATAATGAAAAATCAAGAGTTGGAACAATACTTTAGGAATGTGTTTTTAAGAAGGCTCTGACACATCTGCACACAAACAAATAATTATAACCTCTCTTGCACAAGATAAAAAAGGATGGAAAAAAGGAATAGCAAATTCAACTATGAAATAAACCAGGCAAAATAAATAAACCTTATTAAACATTTGTTCTCACCACCAGTGTAAATTGGTCCAGGTATTATGGTAATTGTTTTGGAGCATCATTATGGGCTCGTTGTTTATAGCTTCAGTGGTGCAGCTTTTGGGGGACCGGGGGGAAGAGTAGGCCGACGAGACGCGTGAGCCGTGCTGCATCACATTGATGGTCGGGTGTAGTTTGATGGGTTTCGGGGCAGAGCAGATTATGCCGTTGACCACGTCGATGTAGCGCTGCTCAAGGGTGCGCGGGTCCACAGGCCCGATCTGGTTGTCCATCACGACTGGATTTGGGGGGAAGAGGAATGCGCGGAGGCGTGGGCCCCCGCTGTTAGCGGTCGATCTCGTCGAGAAATTTCCATCTTAGATGTTGGAGGTGATGGTGAGGAAGGTTTTTGGCAGTGGTGGCGGGCGACTTTTGGAGGTGGTGGCGATCGTATTAGTGAAGGGAGAGGTGAAAGAAATAAGAAACTTGTGGACATGAATAAAAATTTAATAAATATTAAATTTATAAATATCTAAAACGTATTTTAAAATATATGTTCTGGAAAGTTTATTTCAGATGGTATTTTAAAATATACATTCTTAATAATGAATATATCATAAGGTACTTAAAATATACATTTTGAAAAGTAATTATTCTAGAACGGGTCTGAAATATTCTTTCTAGATTTACGAAACATACTAGAACGGGTATAAAATATGCCTTCTAAATGTGGTCAGCCTCCGATTCTTCGGAGCGTATATTTTAAATTCTGTTGTAGGATTACGACTTTAGTTACGAGAATACCACCGGACAGACATTCCAAAAGGTATCCAAAACAACCGTTCTAGAATGTCTGTTCTAGAAAGCTGTTTTTGTATCAATCAAGTTTAGTGAAATTTATGGGGTTTTTTGTAATTCTCTTAGTCATTTTGCCGACTCGAACAGGCCTTAGAATTTTCCCTTACTCTAAAAGGGATTATACGATATGATCCACAATCCGGGTCGTATCATGCAACCATGCGATGCATGAATTATAATGTATTGAACTGTATAAATTAATAGGGTCGATTATAATCGTTTTCGAGCCCTAGTATTTTTGTATGCATGCGTTGCACGTAATGTTAATCACATATTAAAACGAACACACACACAAAAAAAAAATAATAATAACAACAACGACGAGATTATGCTTGGTAAGATTTAAATAACCTAAAAAGAAAATGAGATCGAATGTAATGGGTATCATACCTCAATAGCGGGTAAGGATCAACCACAACAAATGGCAATAAAACATAAATTAATAGTATTAGTAAAATGCATGAAGTCACTATATTTAATTATTTTAAATTTTATAAAGAATTTTGTTATACAATATTATTTTGTTGATCTATTTTTGGAATTATTATCACCACAAATTTATAGTATTAGTCATTTGTGATTATTGACTCAAAATAGCTACACATAACTATTACTCGTAAAATAGCACCCCACACACACACTCACATAATGGCGAATTTATAAATTAAACCAAAATTGATATGCTAAAATTATAATATACAGTTGATATAAAATTCTATGTAGTTACCTTTTATGATATTAATATTCGACATTATTTTTAAAGGTAAAGTTTTCAACCATGTTTACAAAATTAGCAATCTAATTAAAATATTAAAAAATAAGTTAATATAGTTCAATTAGATTTAGGGTCTTTTATTTGCCCCATTTAATTTATATGCGTAATCTTATTTCATTAATATTTTAACACAAAAATAAACAGTTAAAATTTATTTATATAAATATATTTCGCAGCAGGTACTTTCCCAGACAATTTTATATTAATAATTATTTATTAGTTTTTGAATTGATACCCGTTTAATTGAAACTAACAGCCCAAGATTTTTATTTATAATAAAAATGCACTTGAAAAGTTCAAATATAATAATCTCAAATGGCACCGTTATTTTGTGCCATTATGACCATTTCTTCCAAGTAAAAACTAAAATTTTAATGATAATTACACTAAAACAGTACTAATAATGTTCGTCAAATTCAATTTGAAGTGGTCTAAGTCTTAAACAGTTCACAAACAATGAAAGAAGAAATAATTTTGTTTTGACTGAACAACCAACTTTCCTCAAAACTAAAAGGAGAAAAAAAGAAACTCAAAATTCTTAAAACAAATATTGATTGCAAAGGCCAAGTTAGTTTATAAAACTCAATATTATACACTAATTTTTAATAATTATAAAATTTCTTATTTTTAAGAACAATATTTTTATAATATTTTCCTGCCAACAGTACAAAATCCCCTGACAACTCTTATCTTTCTCTTTTAATCTCACTTGCTTGTTTCTGTATCTTTCTTAGTAATTACTTGCAGAATGTCGAACCCATCACCAAGCAAAATTTTTGAGCTTCCTGCAGGCGTGCGCCGCTCAAATGACGAACATGTTCCGTTGAACCTGCTGACCTACACTGCGATGGACATCCGTACAGAGATGGGTGATGTTGTGTCACCAAATCCATCACCAGTTACTATTCCTACTGAAAGTCCTTCACCAGTCGCTGCACAAGACTTCGTTCCTGTTGTCATTGCCGCCGATGCTATTCCGGTCGCTCAACTTGCCCCCGAGCAGATGGGCAACAAAATCGATGTAGACAATCTGCCAAATTTGCCATTTATTTCAAAAACTTTTGGTCAGGTCGGCAACCCATCTCTGAGGAAGTTACGGCGACTTCTAAATATTCCTCCTAGAATCCAGTGGCTGTTCCAAAGAGTCAATCTGGTGAGCGTCGCCATGTGCCCCTTGAGCACATGAACATGGTTGAGGAGGTTACAGTCATGATGGACTCTGGTGATGTCGAGTTTGTGCCTTCGGAGTTAATCGTTGCGCCGCCGTTTTCTTCTGCTCCATGACTGTCTACATCCCCTGCGCCTCGCCGAAAACAGACTGTGCGTCTAGCCGAGAAGAACAAGCCTCCTGCTCGTCTGGATGACATTAAAAATCTGCCAGTTTCTGATGATTCAAGTTATTCCGATCCCCCGTTTGAGATTATTGGTTTTTTCACAGGTGAAGTAGCAAGCTCTTCCACTCCGTTGGCCGCCGACCCTCCTTTGACTTCGTCAAATATGACTCAGCCAGAGGCTGAGTATGACTACTCTCCTGATTCTGATGGAGATGATACGATTACTGCTATGTTGACTGAGTTGAAGTCCCAGAGAGCTGCTCAGAAAACTCATGTTGGTTCTGGTGTTGTGTCACTGAACTTAACACCGCCTACTGCTGTTCCAACTTCATCCTCCAGCTCCGATTCCAACATTGCTACTTCCGAGAGTGCACCAATCCACTCAGATGAGTCTGAGAAGTCTTCTGATGGTTCCCCACTTCAGGATGATGAGATTGAGGACATAATTCTGGTGTCTAACAAGTTTTTGACCAGAGAAGCTGAGGAGCTGTTTCCCGGATATCATCTCCGAGGAATGATTAATGAGCGCCGACTCCCAGTGGATGTTTTCAAGAGGCCAAATCTGATCGCATTTCTTGAAATCAAAGGTATGTACTCTACTTTTTTCACAACCATGCCTTTTGTCAGCAATGTTTTGTTGGAGTTCTATGCGATTTTGCTCCCTTCTGTTGTTTATCACAAATCGGTCAATTATGGAAAAGTCTTTGTGCATGGAGGTGTTTATTCTTTTACTCCTGATTTGATTAATGAGTTTTTTGGGGCTTCGAGCCATTATGGAGATTCCACTGTCGATGATATGGACGAAGTGGTTGAGTTTTTGTCCGACGGCTTGCTTAAAGAATGGCGTGAGCAGCTGCCTAGCACGCGCTTATCCTCCATGTACGCTATCTTGCACAAAGTGGCCACATGCAACTGGGTTCCAACAAAGAATGATACGGTCGTCACACATCCTCAAGTTCAGTTTTTGTTCAAGCTCGGCCGCGGCATAAAGTTTAATTTTGGTCAGCACGTATTTGATGCTTTCACACGGTTTGCTACGACTCCAGCAACCTCCTCCTTCTGCTTCCCTTACCTCATTTTCAGTCTCCTCGAATTTCAAGGCTTTTGGGCTAATGAGGATGATGTGTTCACTGGGGAGGTAGAATGTTCTCTTTGCGAGGTCAGCATACAACTGGGGCTCGGGTTGTTGATCTTCCGTGGCAGGCGCCCCCTCGAGCTGTTGTGGCTTCTGGTGATGGTTCTGGTGTTACTAACACCAGTTCTAACACGGTTCAATTTTCTGCTCCGATGGTGCAGCCCAAGTAGCTTTACTAAATCATCAAATTGACCAATTGAAAGCTCAGGTTGTTCAGTTTCAGGCTCTTCGAGACTCGTTTGTCAAGGCCCTCTTGCTTTCTGACCAAAAAGGGGGAGATGAAAATGTTAGAGAAGACACTGACAATGATGGAAATGGGGACAATGATGATGATGGTGGTGATCCTGGTGATATGGCTGCTGATGAAGATGAGTCGACGGAGACTGACGAGGATGTGGCTCGCTTTCCTATAGGGAAGAGGAAGGCAAGGGATGAAGGGCTTTTCCCTCGTCGTTCCTTGAGGACTCACAGCCATTAATTTTCTGAGTATTGATGTGTTGAAATAATGTTTATTTGAATTGATTATGGTTTGTAATTTTGAACATGGATTATTTTTTTAGGGGAAGTTCAAACATTTAGGGAGAGTTTTTTAACTTTTTGGCGCGTCTTTATTATTTTGTCCGAAAATGCAAAAGGGGGAGATTGTTTGGAATTCTATTCACGACAATTTTTCTTGTTTTGTTATTTATCTTTCTTGGACTCAAAATATATTAGGATACTAGATTTATTTTCTAGATTGTGTTTCGGATTTTATTTAGTTTCCTAGATAGAGTTTTGGTTTGTTTAACTTGTTTACCAAGTTTAGAAATCTTATTTAATTAAGACAAGATTTGGTCTTGGAAAGAATATTGCTTTCGAACGCAGCAAGAAAGAGAGAGACACGACAAAACAGCAGAATACAAGCACAAGGAGTACTTGAAGCCATCATTCGAGATTCATAGATCTTTGAAGTTGCGTGATCGACGGAGAAGATCATTCTATCTTGGCGACAAGTATTTTAGTATAATAGTGTTGATGCTATTTTTTTTCATATATTACCTTATACTCTAATTGATCTTGAACAAATTAAAGTAATATAGTTTTCGGGTTTATATATCCAATTCGTAAGCAAGTTTGCTTATGAACGAAATTTAAATTGGTGTATCCTTTTAGTTTCGTTTTATTCCGCTACTTTTTATTTTATTTCATTTCTGTTTGATGTTAGTTCTGATATTTTAATATTGAACTTAATATCATTTTAATGATACTTATTATAATCAACCATAGATCTACGAAACAACAAAATGAGATATAGTTTGATGGATGATAATTTGATTACATATAATGAAAAATATGTATTTTAAACAGTTTCAATTGTGAAATAAATATTCTATTGTTTAATTGAGCATAGAACGAGAATGCATGCTACACCAAATAAAAATAAATTAATAAATGAACATTACACTCTAATTTGTTCGGTATTCTGCCATATGTAACTTGGGAATGTGCACAAAATTACTATTTACAACATAAACAGTAGAAACATCATCGCAATTTACATACTTACCCTCCATGGATATTATCTTCATCTGCATACATTCATCCGATATATATCTGTGCACATAACGTGGTTTTCATTCATAGCTCTACCAAAATCTATCCTTGTTCACGCTCAAGTAACCGGACATGACTTTGCCACCCGTGTTTCTCAGGCCGTCTATAAGAAAGCACCACGTTGAACCCAATGCTCCGATGAAGAAATCGGCTTCCGAGGCCATCAAGAAGTTTACCAGAGGATAATTAGTGCTCGTTTTCCTTCCGAGACTCGCTTCGTAAGTCGCCATGGTCACATTCCCGGTTTGTCGAGTCACGTTCGTGTAGTAGAATTTCCAATGCTTGTAGGAGTTTGATCTATCGATGACATCCTGAATTTATAAAATTCCAAATAATTATTTAATGTTCTTTTAGACATATTTTTCAAACAAAGTTTTTTTTAGCAATTTCAGAGTTCAATTGTCCATTTTGCCCTTTTTCTCATTTCTCGGAGCCGAAACCATGAAGTGGGATCTGATTTTTTAAAAATGCTGAGTAACTAGCCAAAAATACCGCATGGTTAGTTTCCATTTATAGAAAAACGTAAATGGCGAAATTGGCATATTAACGCGTAAATTTATTCGAGGTTCAAAACGCTCAACCTGCATTTCAGTCGAAAGCCACACGTTATTCAGATGTGGGAATCGTTTTCTGACTTTCTCGGCCAAACGCATGTATTCGTCGAACCCAACAACCCTCATTTCGCATGCCTTATCTCCCATTCTGACGTGCATGCTTAGTAACGGTCGTGGTACCCATGGTTTGTGATTAGACCATACAAATGTTTCGATACCATGCTTGTTCTCTTGTACATCCTGCAGCAACTGATGTACCGCATATAACTAACTACTCGATTGATTTTGTCATAATTAAAGAGAAATCAAAAATTGGCAAACCTCAGAGGACGACTCGAGAACCGTTTTCGCAGCTTCGCGTCCAAATGCACTATGACGTGCAATGTTCATTATGTTGCACGTGTACTCGGTCTGAAACCTCATCAGGTAACGAATTGCCTGAAACAGATTTTGTTTAAGGAATAGAATGTAAAACTCTAATTTTATACCTTTTTTTTTCAATTTGATAATACTTAATGATCCCCAACACTCAAATCTTATATCGGCTAATTTAAATTATTCAAACGATTAAATCTTACTTAAAAGTGTTTCTCTTTCAGCTCTCAATAAAATCCAAAATTAAAAAATTGTACCTGAGCTCGCCACCACCTACGATCCATTTTCCGATGATGAACTATCAAGCTCCCATTTATCTCCGTGGTTGGCTGCATAATACTCCATGGATTGCCCCATACCCTGATGATTAAGTACATTATAAATAATTACTTTGCCAGAGTGGCGGTTTTAAGATGATTGCACAACGTACCTAGGTATATGTCCGGACCATATGTCTCTGGAAGTATAATTATCTTTCCCGGTTATAACACCGTTTTCCCATGCTGCTTTGTCGAGCATAAGTTCGTAGGCTCGTTTCCTGCATTCTACAGAGGTCTCTGGAAAGAAATAACAGGACCAGCTTGAACGTGACGACCCTAAAAACAAAAGAAACTTAAAACATTTTAATATCACGACTATATATTAATTTGAGTTAATATCAATGATTTTGAGTAAAACATTAATTAGCACCTTTGCAACCGTCGTGATCGGCTCTGTTATAGTAGCCCGTGACTAGAACCCTCTTCTCGTTGATTGCAATTGCAAGTAAACCACACATTCCCGCGAATTGTGCTCCGATGCCAAATCCCGGCAACCTTTCCCAGTCGGCTAATAGAAACTTCACACTAGGGTCGTCGCAGTTTACCGGATGTTGATGACGCCATAAATCCCGTTGCACTTTCCTAGTTAGAGGATAATTTTCCACGTCCGATCCTGTGATCTGATTAAAATAATAATAATAAATCATGAGGTTCACTTTTTTTTCAATTTTTTTCCGGGCTAGAAGCTGAGAATCACTTTTTTATTTCAGTATCAAATGAAAACGATCGATTGTTCATACCCATGGAGGATAAGCTCCTTCGGCTACAATGTGATCCATGTAATACTTAATCTCCTCATCACTTTCCGATTTCGGAAGGCCATCCAACGTACCTTCCCAAAGTGTCCACGGAGGGTAAGTCCCGTTTGGAATGCGCGTATCGAGACGTCGACTCATTTCCACACTCAACTTGCAATCCTCCAAGTGAGGGGCTTTAGGTACATTGTTATTAGATTTGACCAATCTGATTTTCCGAAACAATTGATATTCGTCGTCGTCCGTTGACTTACGGAGTTGATCGCTCCAAGTTGTATATAGTAACGAAATGTTCCGGTCGGGTCCGTTAGCAGTGCTTTTCTCGGAATATATGATTCTTTCGCTTTCTTTTGGTAAGCCTTTGCAGTCTTCGTCTGTCGCGTAATTAACGTAAGCATGTATAAATATTTTCTGGAAATATATTGACTCATAAAATGCAGATTTATCCCCAATGCAGGACAGAATGTAGTAATGCAAAAAAACAAAACTTTTCATTTTTCATTTCAGTTCATGAAGCTATCTTAATTCTGCATTGTTTTATATGAAATAAAATATATAATGTAAAAATGTTGGCTTTATTTTATTAAAATTGTGGACACCTTTAAGATAAAATATTATTCTATATTCTTAGTTAGTGAATTTTAAGCATTATTGAGTAGTCAAATCCTCTAATTGACTTTTTTTGTAAATAAAGCTTTGAATGAGTTTTTTTTTTTGTCTAAAACGCTAATTTATAAAAGGCGTCATATATAGCATATTTGAAAAGAACGGATTGAGAATTTTATTGAAATTACAATTTTATCCTCAAGTTATAAAAAATATAGCATATTTATCATTATTTAAAATAAAATAAAACTATTTACAGCTAAGTTATCGATTAACTATTAGTAATATTTATCTATTTTTCTCAAATTGAATTTAATATATAAGCAAATTAGCAACAATGAGAAACATTAAATAGACTCACCACATTGATCTATATTATTAACATAAAAATATCAATAATTAATTGTATCAATGTCAGTTATTACCACACACTTTATAAAAACCGCTAATACAATCAGTTATTCGCTATCAACTAATACAATCAGTTATTAGACTATCAGTTATCCGTTAATTGCCAAACAATTATATTTTTATTAAAAGTAGATAAAACAAGTATACTCACATTTCGTTTACTTTAAAAAAAGAAATTGTTGAAATTAAAAAAAGTAATTGAAATTGAAAGCAAACGAGCCTTATGACTTTGTAATATCTTTAGAAAGAAGTATATTTTGAAAGTCTTTGTTCTGGTCCATGAGAGCTCTTAAAAATTACTCTTCTTCCCAAAGGAATAAAGGAAAAAGTCAATTGCTTCAAGAGAAAGCTGATAAAAAAGGAGATGAAAAGAGAAAGTAAATAAATCCTCCATTTTTACTAAAATACCCTCCTAATTATGGGGTAATTTGTCTTTTATCTTTAATTTGGACTAAATCAAAATGAAAAAATAGGCAAAGATCCCCTTCTTGGGCAACTGTAATATTTCTACAAAAGTAAAGATGAAATCAAACACGGGGCTTATTGCAAACAAACAAAAAAAAAAAATCCCCAAACCTCAGGGGTAATTTCGTAATTTCACCTTAGAAATACACTTATCCTTGCAAATATCAGGCTAAACAACAGGAACAAATTATGTAGAAGCAGTCCATCAGTTCATGACTAACCAAATTATTAAAAATAAACAATTAAATTTATAAATTAAAAAAAAATGATTTTTTTTTCCTGTAACAAGAAGATGGTAGCTAGAACAGAACTTACTATTTATAGGTATCGATGAGATTCCGGTGGAGAACAGAGAAAAGGAAATAGCACCACCAAATGAGGCGGCCAGGAACAGAGAGGCTATGCATATCCCAAAAAGGAAACCAACTGCACATATTTGGCATGGAAATGAGTTACTCAGTTTCAATGCTCTCTGTGAAACAACTCTCTCCAGTGACTTCTCATGATTTAATGCCTCCATTTTCTGTTTCCCAATTAAAAAAAAATAAAAATAAAAATAAATATCACTAAATTAATTAAACCCACAATTTATACAGAACGTATTACAATGTCATGTGCACCCAACAAACTCACAACAGCAAATCACATGAACCGCTTCTTTTTCATCCTCTCATTTTCCCAACCAATATTACAATAAAATGAATTAATAATACTATATATATAAAATAAATATAAAAAAAAGAGAGAGGTGAAGTGACAAATGGGCAATCAAGAATAAAAAGAAAACCATGCAAAGAGACACATGTGATACATTTTCATTTTTATTATTAGAAAAAAATAAATTAAAAGAGAGAGAAAAGTTTCAAACTTTATCCAAGAACAAAACAAAAAATACAGAAAGAAAGTGGTTTAGAAGACTAAAAAAGGTGAAATAAAAATGGAATTATGTGACAAGTTAGAGAGATAATGCTGATTTTATTCAGTTAAATGATGGCACTGTAGATTATGTGCCTGTTCTTGTCAACAGTGCACCTACTTTTGTGTCTAATGTGTGATTGGTCACTCTAGTCTAGTCTATAGTCTACCACAATTATTAATTTTATTTGTACAATATTCCTATTATCCTATATTTATGTGAGTAATATGTTGGAAAATTTCTACACGCCACCCCCTTTTTTTAGGGTTTTTTTTTTATATTGGGAATATAAATGACAGTGGATATCTAAACTTAGGTCTTTATTGTGGATTTAAGAACTTTAATTACTTGTACTCTATTTACTTTAATTTATTGTAAATACAACTAATTACCTATTAAAAAGATATTTCAATCATGTTGTGAATCTAAACTAAAAACTAAAGGAGTAGATTGGATAAGTGAAAAATATAGGAAAAGCTCATAAAACACTACTGATTTCTTAGAAATTCTTGATTTGAATATTTTGAAGTATAAAAAATAGAAATTCAAAAATGATATTTAATTTAATTAAAATTAGTTTAAATAGTCCATGCAGGCCATTTGTATAAAATGATCCAGAATCAGAATTATGAAAAATATATATATAAATAAATGTTAAATGAAATACAGAGAATATAGTTGTGACGCCTGATGTAAATTAAGATTTGAGTTGCAGAGAGAGCATTACACTAATAAAATATTTATTGTGTGTTACAAAGCTATAATAGTAATTGGATGCAACTTTATTTATTGAATTGGTGAAGTGTTATACTAATGTTTAATTTGTGGGCTTGTGGGGAATAAGGCAGAATAGAGTATATACTTCCTTTTGGTGGGTCCTACAGACACCCATCATCATCATTTCCAGCTGTTTATTTCTAAAATCTATGTTGATCGTTGTTGATATATATCTCTGTTTTTCAATTTCTTATAAATAAAGTAAATTAAATTTGGACTCACTTTAGGCTGTTAGCAATTTTCCTGGATGCACTCACTAGTATGGTTAGTTTGAATTCTAAATATTGTTTTTAAAAAATTTGAATATTTAGGATTTTGTTAGTAGTAAAGTTATATATCAAATTATGTTCGATTACTATATAGTGTGTATTACTGAAAAGTTGATAGTATTATAAATGTAATTATATATAATAAAAGAGAAGAGTGTGTGTGTATAGACATGCACAATCAGAATCGGTCTAGAACCATCGGTTATGAAACGCAAACCGGTTAAAAAAATTCGGCAGTGAGTAAACCGTAACTAAATTGGACAAAAATTGATTTCGTATTCGGTTTGTACCTGTTAAATTCATAATCGGCGGTTAGCCGAATTTTTTTACCGTTAATTAATCTGATCTCGACCTTTAATTTTCAAATTTTTTTGTTGAAATCGAAAATCTCCATGACTCACGGTTTGAGATTATTTCAAAATCGAAAATGAACCGTCCAAAATCGATTCACATTTCGATTTGTAACCGCGAACCGTCCAAAATCGATTCACATTTCGATTTGTAACCGCGAACCGTAGTCAAGACGATAGTTAGTTGAATCATTAACCACAAGGTGAAATCGGCGATCAACCGTAACCGGTCACCCATATGTGTTTATAATCGATAGTAGAGAATCCAATCCTATTATTGGGAAGTCTAGCCAAACAGATCCTTGAGTCTAACAACATTATCGATGGGTTGGTCACACAATGTGATGTAATTCAGTTTTGCTCTTAATTTTGTATTTTTATCTGAAAAAAGTTTTTTTTTACACCGAAATATCATGTACATATTTATATTATAAAATAATATTTTAACAAAAGTAACATTTTTATAATTAAGAATAATAACTTTTAAAAAAAAATGAATCTGTCACATTCGTATGAATGTACACATAAGTTTTTGTGAAAAAAGATTATCTTTTGAAATTACAAACACCACCTAATTAAAATAAAGCATTACAAATAGAAACTTGTGTTGGTTTTACAAGCCACCTCTAAATAGGCCACTATAATTTGTACGTAAAATATAAGCAAAAGACAAAAAGATATATATATAATTTTAAGATATTGAACTTTTTGTGATTAGGTTAAAGTTTTTAAATATTATTTGTAATAATTCTCCCTGTAACCATTGGTCTAGTTCTATAAAAGAGAAGCCTGTTGATTTCTCTCAAAAATAACAATAAATAGTAAAATATAGTTATAATAAGTTAAACTTTTGGTTTGAGAAAATAATAAGTTAACTTTGAGTATACTTAAAGATAAGATTATGAATCTTCATTACATAGCTTTACGTCATTTTCAGCATGCATATACTTCATTGAATTCCTCACTACCATCATTGACATGCTACGAAAATAGAGATCGCAAAATTTTGGTACGTGGTATATTTTTCCATTTGACAAAATTTAAAATATTATTGTGTTACATAGAAGTGATCGAATTTCACACAAGGTATATTATAATAATATATATAAATTGTCATCATGATTAAATCGTTGATTTTAAAATAAAAGCATTAGACGTTAAAGCCTGTCTTCATGCAAATTGCAAAAGGTTCAGAAGATAAAAGGGATTATTTGTGGATTGCTCAAATAGTCAAAGATATATGTCTTATATATTCACAATTTCTTGCTGTAAAGAGAAAAATATTTTTTGTTCCAGTGTATGTGTTTTTTTTCCGCATTGCTCGCTAAAATATTTTCTTATTTTATTTTACTTTTTGATATACAAATTTTTTAAATATTGTTTCTTAAAATTTATTCCCGTGCGGAACAATTTTTCTAGATTCAGACGGCGAGAATTGAGGGCCAAAGTCAAAAATTAATATAATTTGGAGGGGGTGCAAAAATCTTATTACATGAGAGCACATTAAAATAATAAAAATATTTGATTTGTTTTTTTTTTTTCTTACACGAAATTTATTAAAAAGATAAATAAAAAATATTTATGATAATTTTTAAATATTAAATAAAATTCAAAAGATGTATTTTAACTCGTGCCTTTTACATTTTTAATTTATTTATTAATTATTATATTTATTAAATAATTTTTATTTTAATATTTAGATTACATTTGTTAATAATATTATTTAAATACTGAGAGAAATTCAAAAGATACATTCTAAACTTGTATCTAATTTCTATTAATTAATATTATTATTAAATTACATTATATTTAATGTTTAAATTAAATTTATTAATAATTATTAATTACGTACTTTGAAAAACTCAAAAGGCAACATAGTCTCAACCCGCCATATCGCATTATACCAGTGTCTCATCAATATAATTAACAATTTTATTATTATTATGATTATCATCATTATATAATTCTATATTTTTATATTTAGGTTGAATTCATTACTAATATTTATTTACATATTTATATTATTGCAAATAAATCTTAATTTACATATATAAAATATTGATTTTTGAAAAATAAAATTATTTTAACTTTTATTATAAATACAACTTTTTTAATTATTTTCATCATAAAGTTTTTTTATAATTTAAGTTATTATATGTAATGTGTCTTTAAATTAAAATAACTAATTTTAATCTTTTTTAATAATTAAATATGACTTGTTTATATTTTTGTATTAGGAGAATAAAATGAAAGTATTGAGTTAAATAAAATAAAAATATTGAATTAGACAGAATATAACCAAAGAAATTTATTAAATTGGACAAAATATAATAAAAAAAATTATTAGATTAGGTAAATATTTAACTCGGATGACACAAAGCAATTGAAACACCATAATTTTTATTTCCCAAACGAATATACGAAGCATACACATTAGTTTACGAGGATTTTGCATTAATATATAAGAGTGATACATATATATATATATATATATATATATATATATATATATATATATATATATATATATATATATATATATCTCGTGACATGATATCATAAATCTTTTACTGATAATAATATAGTAATTAGTAATATAATTATAAAAATATTAATAAAAAAATACATTATATAACACAAATAATTGCATTTTGACCTAAATATTGAGATCGTTTTTACTCATTTGTCCTACATAATATTGTGATGCAATCTTATAAAATAAATGTACTTGTGAGTAATACAATACTGATAGTTGTTTAATTGTAAAAGATGATTAATAAGTCATTGATACAATTTATTTTAAGTATTTTTACGTAATGATATAGATTTATATGATGAATGTATTGAATAATTAAAACAAGATTTAGTAATTATTTAGATATATATAAATTTCTTGAATAACTAATTGAAAAATATATCAAATTTAATTTGTTCAAATAGATAAATATTACTGATAGTATTGTGTGTGTGTGTGTGTGTGTGTGTGTGTGTGTGTGTGTGTCAGCCCACTTATATACTAAACGAAGATATCTCTATCCTACGTGTTTGCCCAAGAAGCTTCAGATTGACGTGTAATTTTTGGTGGTTCAAATGCTTTCTTGGCGAATTTTGAAAGTTTTGGGATTTACTAAAATATATAAATTCTAATACTTACCTAATTTAATATATTTTCTTTTATAATATTTTACTTAACTTAATCTTTTCTTTATATTATATTTTGCATAATTTAAAAAAAAAATTATAATTTGCCTAATTCAATATTTTCTTTTATCTATCTAATATAAAAATATAAAGCGTCATATATAATGTGAAAAAAAATAAAATCTAAATTAGTTATCTTAATTAAAAGATAAAATACTTATATGCTAATGTTATGTTAATTACAAAAAAAACTTAATTATAAAAATAATCTAAATAAGTTATATTTATAATAAAAGTTAAAATAAATTTATTGTTAAAATTTCAAATATAAAATATAAGTATATTACGAGTTATTTGCAACAATCTAATTATGTAACTAAATATTATTAGTGGATTCAATTTAAATATAAAATTATATAATAATAATTAATAAATATTTATTAGACACCAGTTTAATGTGATAGGGTTGAAAACACTACTACAAAAATCCCCCTTTAGCACAAGTTCTTTTTACTAATAGGCATCGGTTCTACAATCGATGCGTATTAGACCGATGCTAAAAACTAGAGTTAGGCATCGATTCTACAACCGATTCTAATAACTGACATAAGCATCGGTTGTTTGACCAAATCAATGCCTATATATAATATATAGGCATCAGTTTGGACAAACAACTGATGCCTAATGTATACATATAGGCATCGGTTTTGTCAAACAACCGATGCCTAATGTGTATGTATACACATCGGTTTTGACCTCTAAATATAATCAAATCGATGCCTATATATAATATATAGGCATCAGTTTGGACAAACAACTTTGGACAAACAACTGATGCCTAATGTATAGATATAGGCATCAATTTTGTCAAACAACCGATGCCTAATGTGTATGTATACACATCGATTTTACCCTCTAAATATAATTTTATCAAACAAGAACCAACACACGACTAATAAGATTTTCATTCAACGGATGATTTGAGCATAGAAGAACAAAAGCTACAATAATTATCATCCAATGTAAGTTTCATACTCCATGATCATGCTTCACTATATGATATTATTACAACCAAAAAGTCGCAAATACTTGCTTGATTTCATTAGAAAGTACAAAACCTATGTAATTATCATTCTTACAAACTCATCTCGACGATAATCGTTAATACAAATCATCATCAACTAACACCTGCCTCAAATTCTCCTCATAGTAATAACAATACTTCTCATTTTTCATCACAATCGGTGGCTGCCAGTTCTCTTCGGGCTCTCTCCACATCACAGACAAATTCCCAATCTTTCAACCTTAAATATGGGAAAATTAAAGCCAATTATTGAAACAGGAAAAAAAAAAAACAAGGTGAGGGACTGCTCCCACTCGGTTCTTTAGCCCTTTGAACACACACACACATTCTTGATCTCCCACTATTTCCATATGAGACAGGATACATGCCATTTTTATTTTTATGATCTTGGTTTAATTTATTAACTGTCAGCTTATAAGTCATCAAATTTTGCTATGATTCTTTTGGAATAAAAAAAAATTATGTCATTGGGTCCTTCAAGTTTTCATGAAAAGAGATTTTCGTATTTTTAATTAGAGTGAGAGTGGACACATAAGTATCAGGGTTAACAGGGTCCTGAATCAATGTGGTACACTAACCTTCAACATCATCGTCTTCGTCCTCGATCACAGGCTCATCATGCTGAAATCAAATTATCAAATTCATCAAAAAAACCATTTAACAGGGCCACAAAGATAAATTGTCAACTAAAATACAGACATCAAAAAGATCACACCTTTACTACATGAATAAAATTAGTTCAAATAATGTATCTAATATTCTACATCATTAACCAAGAACCAGTTCTAAAACTCCCTTTCTAATAATAGACAATCACATAATTTTGCATCAATCATCATAAGATCATCTTCTTAAGTTAGAATCCAAAAATGCTGAAGATTACAACAATGACAGAGCATTGTTTCAGAATGAATGGCAAGTGAAATAATTAATTTTGGTGCTCAAAAAGACGCTAGTAAGAAAAAATAACATATTACCTAATTATCAATCCAATCACACTCAATGTCAATGACAACCAAAAAAAAAAGGTGCAAGATCCAAAGCAGAGAGTACCTCCAATCTCATCTCCCCAAAACAAAACCCGAGGATCATCGTCTTCCTCGTCATCATACCCAAGCTCTGCATCGCGTCTATACCTTGGCTCGCTCCCATACCCCGATTCATTCCCCTGATTATCAAAATTACCAAATTGCCCACACCCACCACTCGAATTCTTCCTTTCCCCACCCCCACTCCCCTCCCTCACTCTTCTCGAATTCTGAACGCTCACAAAGAATGCCCAATTCAAGTCCCTGAACAGCTCCCCGCTCGAATCCGCTACGGCATATCATAGCAGACTAGTTAATACATGAGACTAAACCCATTTTCTGCTACAATGTCAAGAAATTAATAGAACACTTCAAATGCATTTATCAGTGATTTTAAAAATGAAATAATTATTTAAGTAAATTATCAGATCCACTTTTTTTCTCTCTTTCTTTTTTTTCAAAACCTGCAGAATTAAAGCAAATTTCATCAAAGGACGAAGAAAAATCAATCAAGCTGGGACCTTTTGTTTCCTTGTTAAAATAAGAAATGGAGAAGTATAATAATTGACAAAAAAGATTAATTGCATCGCCAAATTACTACTCAAAACAAACTGCATTTCTTTTCTACTGTATCAAAACCTGAGACCCTCCACACAATCCACCCGCACCACAAACACCCAACTTTAAAAAAAAAACATTAATAAAAAGGGAAATCTTGTTGAACAGAAAACTAGAAAAAGCGGATAAAGAAAACCACTTACAAAAATGGTGAGGTGCAAGAGACGGAGGCTGCATGCCACATCGGACACCAACCTCGATCCGCCGCGGCAGCGGTGCTTGCGCGCGAACCACCGCTTTCGTGCGGCTGAGAGCGAGAGTGCCCTGTCGTCATAGAAGAGGCTGAGCTTGGACATGTCGAGGATCGGGATCTAGGGTTTTGTTGAACGGTCTCCAGTTGAGGAGCTTGAAGGCGCATGATTCAATGGCGTGAGGTGAACCGAGAGACCCGCGAGACATATTTGCATTATAGTGAAGGCAAATTGTGGATCTATATATGTAATCGCAATTATTTATGTGTATCAGAATGTTATCGGGTATTCTGAATGTGGGAAGCGAATCAATAGTTTTGTTGTAGCACAGTAAGGCTGCGTTTGTAAAAGTAGATGGGATATGATAGATTTGTCCTGAGTCTTGGAATTAGGATAAATTTTCATGTGCATGTGTTCGTTATCCTGGATTACGGAAGATTATATGAACAAAGTAACAAATTTACCCTTTGGATTACTTAATATAATTTCTTCCACTTGCTCTAGAGTCCTCAGATCTGTTATGATTAAAAATGAAAAGAAAGGTAAAAAAAGCGAGATTTCCGTGCAACATTAGTATTTTTAACGGCCTTTCATACAAAAAGATATTATACTTCTACAATCACATACTGGACTAGAAAAATTCAAAAGAATAACAATTTACGCACATTCAAAAAATGTTATCGTTGTTCGTTCTGTGTAATGTCTACAAGACCGAATGTGATGAATGATCTTTAAATTTGCAATCTACATTTTGAAAACATCTAATTATATAAACTTATCAAAGAAGCACTACCACCACCCTTTTCTATCTCTGTGAGGAAGTAAACTTGATGCCAGGGACTTCGTCTTGCAAATGAATGTCATCTGCAATACTTCCAATAAGCACTGCAATCTTGTCCTCCTATCAAACACAATTATATTGCAAATCAATGACCAATCGTTGCAAATCGTTGCAAAATTACAGTAAGAATTAACTGACCAACAGTAATAAGGGTGTCACATATTTTGTCATATAATTTGGCATTTGAAAATCAATAGGAGCAACAAATAATGAGATAATACTCAATTTTATTATGAAAACAAGAGAATACAAATGTCTTATATTGTTATTTGAAACTATGGAAATTTAGTTTGTATAAACAGGAAAATATAATGTCTTAATAAAAGAAAGGGATGGTATTCTTACCTGATGCACCAAACAATTAATTGAAGGATGTCTCTGTAGAAGGTTATAAACCAATACAATGATGACTAGTGCTCCTGAAGGAGGTACAAAGAGGGCAAGTCTGCTTAAATTTTTACAGAAAGGAGTAGCCAGATACGCAGGAAGGAGTGATGATTTCGAGCATGAGTCCAGCAGCTGAGGATGACACGTTATATAAAAGTTAGCGTTTCGCGTGCATTTTCATGGTAGTAACAAGAATCAATTCCAACACATAATACATTCATCATGGAAGCGAAAATTAGGGGTTAGCCATTCTAGATTAAAACAAATGCAAGAAATAAAAATGAAAAAATTGAAAATTCGACTATTTGCAAGGAAATACCAAATTAGAAATAATCACTATCCCATTAATTTATGTTGGAGGGAGTAATGCGGCTAAGCTCTACCACAAAACAGAAAAGTAATATGTATCACACAATGACAAACAAAGAGCGTTAGGTGATATGTTGTGGAGTCACACGACTTACCAGAAAAAAAAATCATACAAAGAAGATATTTATCTCTTTTTATAACAATTTCCATAGCACCGCGGGCAGTATCTCGTCAAATATTCCCAAGGTGCATAGCATTTCTGAAAGCTTTTTTCCATGAATTTCTAGCTTATGACACTTTTTCATCAACTAGGCTAAAACCTAATAAAAAAATTCTACCACGCAGTGTCCAGATTAATTGCAAAATTTGTTAAATCAAACAAGATTTTTTTTCCTTCCCCATAAAAGGGCATGTCTAAGGCACCTCCAAAATACGCAAGCATCATCCAAAAAACAGTACAATAAATTATAATCATAATTCATGCAAGAAATTAACAAAAATATATCAGTAATTAATAATAAACATTGGAAAAGAATTTTTTTTAAGAAAAATCATAATTACCCAAACTTGGGATCGAAGAACGAGTGAACCAACAAGAGCCCCTCCAAACATTGCACTAGAGATCAAGATATAAAATCTTATGCCTTGTTTGTTTAATAATTAAAGTTGTAAAATAAAAGATAAATAAAAATAATTTAATAGTAACATAATTATATGCCTGGAAAGCTAAGATTTTTCAGATGAGTTCAAATATTCTTGTCTTCGAGCACTATCTGGGTATAAGGGTTTATCGTATTCCAGACCTTTACGGCAGTGCAATCGTATTCTTCTCTGAACTGCAAAAAAAAGAAGAAGAAGAATGAAGAAGAAGCTTGTTTCACCTTTTTGCGCCGCTTGATTCTAGGGTTGTGTGGAGAAGGTATTTATTATACCTCTCTCGTAAATACATACCCAGGTGAGGACATAATTGACCAATTAATTTCCTTCTTAGGGGTACGAGGGTAACTTTATGTCCGCCCAAATCAAGATAGATTTAATCCGAGTTTTAGAAAAAGGATTGGTTTATCACAATCTAGCGGGATAACTACCGGGCTGGGATATAAATCCCGGGCTTCTATCAATGATTTCAAACGCATGACTGGGTGGGATATCCCACCCAATCCCATCCCGTCCAGGTTTGCAAACGCAGCCTAAGACTAGTAAATTGTAGCTGTGGGCGAACGGGTATTTAGTTGGAACTGGTTTTTAATAATAGGTATCGGTTGTGTTGATTAACTGATGCCTATGTATATTAATGAAAATTTGATTTTTTTTATTATTATAGGTATCGGTCGTATTTAAATAACTGATGCACACAAGTTTTTCCAAACTATTATAGGCATCGATTGTTTAGTAAAATCGATGCATATAACTTTTATTTATTACAAAAGAAAAAAGAAACTCGCGCGACTATAGGAATCGATTTCTGCTTAACAACCGATACCTATACCCTCGTTCTAATGGCATTTTGGTAGTAGTGGAATATGACAACTTTTCAATTTTCATAGGTATGTAACTAAATATTATTGTCGAATTTAATCTAAATATTAAAATATAAAAGTATTTTATAATAATTAGTTAATACATATTAGACACGAGTTGAGAATGTGACAACTTTTGAATTTTTTAAGTATGTAAATAAAATTATTAATGAATTATCTAAATATTAAAATATAAAATTATTTAACAATAAAAAATAATAGTTAATAAATAGTGATTAGACATCAGTAATACAATATCTTTTGATTTTTTTTATTTTTAGATTTATGTAATCACAAATATTTTTTTTATATTTATCATTTGATAAATTCCGTATAACATACATATATGATACTTATACATATATACTCCCTCTGTTTCTTAATAAGTGTCGTTTTAGAGTTTTTGTTCAAAATTAAGAAACATAATATTTGACTAATACATCCTCAATCAATTAATAATATTCCAATTTAAATACTTTCATTATTTCCCTTTAGTTATTCTATTACCATAAACTTGTTTATATTTCTTAAAATAAGCGGTGATAAAATTAGAATAAAGTGGTAAAAATTTCTAAAACGACACTTAATTTGTAATAAAACTGAATCTCTAAAATGACACTTATTTTAAAATGGAGGGAGTATATGATTAGGTTCAAATGAGAAACATGTCCTTATTTGTGAATCTAGGGTCAATTATGGGCCTTAGATCTAATTAAATGGATGGATCGGATTTTTTGTGCATTTCATTATTTGATTAAAAGTATTAGGATTGTATAATAAAAACAATGCTGGTGTATATAACTGAAATATTAATAAAGCACTGTGGCTGTATAATAAAAGCACTAACAGGTTCGCAAATAAGGACATTGTTCACATTTGAACCCACCTATATATATATATATATATATATAAGTAGAATCCTCCTAAACTGTATGTCTGGTTCGCATACTTCATTTGGCGAATTCGGTTGCTTATGTGTCATTCGAGACTAATATCCACATAACTTAATATTTTTCTTTTATTATATCCACCTAATTTATCTTTTAATTTTATTATATTTTGTCTAATTTAATTTTTTACTTTTATTATATTTTGTCTAATTCGGTATTTTTATTTATTTAATTCAATATTTACTTTGATTCTCCTAATATATAAAATAAAAATAAGTCATATACGATTATTAGAAAAAAATCTAAATGAGTTATTTTAATTAAAAATAAATTACATGAAGAAATTTAATTATAAAAATAATTAAATAAGTTGTATTTATAGTAAAAGGGAAAAAAATTGCATCCTAATACAGCGCGATTTTATTCCTTTACCTCCTAAAATATAATTATTTTTAAATGCCTCCGACATAAAATTTTGACAAATTGCCTCCTACTATCAGTTTTCCGGCAATAAAGTGGCCGGAAAAGTTTATTTTGGGATTTTAGAGGGGGTTATCGACATCGGTTTGAGTTGAAGCTTTGCATGGTGACTCAGAAAAATAAGAAGAATCCAACGTGACCAACTAAAGTTAGAACGGAGCAATGAAAGTTGGTGAATAAATGTACAATTTTGTAACTATGGTTAAGGTTCTGGGGGATTATTGACTTCGGATGGAGGTGAGATTTTGTTGGAGGGACTAAAAAATGAGAGAAATCCAATGGAACCAACGGAGGGCAAAAAGAATCATCAGAAGTAAGTTTAATGGAGCAATTTTTCAGTTTTGTGATTCTTTCAAAAAAAAAACTGAAAGATTACTCTGGTGAAACAACTTTCGGTGCACTCGACAACTTTCCCGAATTGGTCTTCCCTACTTGAGTAATAAATTGGACAATCATAATTTTAAGCCTATCCATTCGCTTTTTAGAGCATTGCATTAATTGAGTAAGTGTTTGCAAAGTTTCATCAAGAGAAGGTAAAATGAGAGCTTGAGCCAGTAGGGCCACTTGGGAAGGAACTTGAGCTTGTTAAGCTGGTTGGAAAGGTGCTCGGGATTGGAAGGAACCTTTCCCTCTTTGATGTTGCGGGTAGGAATGTTGAGGGGAGGGTTGTTGAGGAGCAAAGTTGCTTTGTTGTTGAGGGCTTGAAGAGTAGTTGCCTCCATTAGAATTGTTCGACCATGAGCCTCATCAACTCGAAATCTCATTTGTATCTTCATGAGAGGTATGAGAAGTGGTTACTTCATTAACAGCCATCTTCTTTGAATGTGCACTTTTTTGTTGTGGTTCGTAGCTTATAGACTTGAAAATATTGTAAACTTCTTATGTCGTTCGATACTCGATATCTCCACCGATGGCATTATCAACCAGGTATTGGAAGGTGAGAAAAAGTCCATCATATAAAAATTGATTGCCTAGCTCGAGTGGATTGTGATGATGTGGGCATTGAGTAAGAAGTCCCTTGAAATGCTCCCAAGCCTTGTGAAAAGGTTCTCCATCTATTTGACTAAATGATTCAATCTTCACGCGAATCAAAGCTGCTGTTTAATTAGAATAGTACTTGTCCATAAAGCGATCATAAACCATGTCCCAATTGGTAAGAGGGTCAGGCATCAAAGACATGAACCATGTCTTATCTTGATCCTTCAAGGTGTAGGAAAACATCACATTTTGAGTTGATCTTCATTAAGTCCTTAAAGGGCGAATATTTGGATGATGGAGTATAACTCTCGAATATAGTTGAGAGGGTTTTCATTTAATTGTATTTTTTGTAGATCTATTAGCGTTTAACCGTATTTTCTTTTCTTTTCTTTCGTATTAATTAGTTTCATTTCTCTGATTTGTGGTTGGTTTTTTTGGCAGATCTTTAAACACTAATAGATCAGATGTTTGGAGATAGTCCAATTTTTATTTTTATTTTTGCAGATCTTCGAACACTAATGGGATCAGATTAATTATATTTTTTTACAGATCTTCGAAGATAGTCCAAAAAGTTTTGCAGATCGAATAAGGAATGCCATGGATTGCACTGTATGTCTTTTTTTTTTATCAGTTTTTTGTTATTTGTTTAAAATTGCTTTTGAGATTGTCCAGAAAATTACTGCACAATCCAGAACCTTCAATAATAAGAATGTAATGAGTTTGCCACATACAAAATCAAGGTTGACTGGAAAAGGAATATGTTGCTCAAAATCAAGGTTGATTGGATTTCATTTGGTAAAACCTGCTATGATCAATTATCGAATACGAATAATTTTCGAGTTTATTATTGGTATTATTATTATTATTATTATTATTATTATTATTATTATATATTTTGTATTTGAGCTCAATTATGAACTTTCTGTATGTGCAGTTGAAGAAATTTCTGCACAAGGTATGGTATAAACCGGGCATGCCAAATTGAAGAGATAAAGAAAAATGGCAATTGAAACATAATCACTTCCTTTTGCTATTTTATGTTTGCTTGTGAGTTAAAGCGATTTTGATGTTTCTATAACATACCATGGTGTAATATTGGACTTTAGATGAGAAAAATCTACATAATATTTGATTAGTTATTGGAATTAGTTATTTTTTAAATTATTTATGGCAAATGTTTTCAATCAATAGAGACTTATGGAAAGACAAAAACATTTTTGTGCATGAATTAATCTAATTGATAACACATCTATTCATACATAGATTAATGTAAATTGAAATCGTTTATTATGGAAAGATACAAGTATTTTTTTTCATCCATGAATTAAGTTAATTGAAATCATTTAATACGGTAACATCTTGATATGGAAATAAAAATACTTTGTAATTTAAAACTTTTAATATGGACACATGTTTGGTTTTAGAAATCTAATTTATTTTCTCAGAACATGTAGTTTAATCATTATATTGTAATTTTCAAAATCAGATCAATTAGTTGACCGATTATAATCTAACTTTCACACTTAGTTATTCCTTCACATATTTTCACAAAATAATTGATTAAAATACTAATTATCCTCAACATAATTAGTTAGATTATTAGATTAGAATATTATTACTAAATTAACTTATTCTAATATCATCATTAAAAGTTAATTCTAGTTTTAAGAAACAATTCAACCCTACCAAATGCAACCTAATATGCAGTGGTTCTTTTAACCTAAATTTTGACGATCTACAATATAAATCACATCTTCTTAAACATGTTTGGCTAATCTAATTATAGTTAACAATACGATTTGTGGATAAAGGTACGGACTTTGTGTTCTAATTGAGCAATATGATAATTTCTCATTAATTCTTATGACTGGTTTCAATGGTGGCGAAGAAGAGGCTCCAAAATATATGATAGGAATCGAAAGTAAAAAGTGGGGATTATTATGTGGTGAGATATTGTTGGAATGAATCTCTTTTTCAAGAAAAATACAAGTTTTCAAGCAAATCTAATTACGGGTAATTATCCCAAATTTGTTATGTTTGACTTTTTAATTCAATATAATTATCATCTCTCAATGTTTGAAGATTTTTTTTCAATTAGTTGCAATATACTCTATATTTTTATTTTTTTATTGATGGAATGATATAGTGTTTTTATTAAATGCATATCTTGATTGATATCTAGATATTCATAAAAACCTTATGATTTAAACAAATTTTGATGAGATATTAAAAGATAATAATGTCTAATCCACATAAGGAAAAAACTTAATAATTGATATTAATTGATAGCAAATTTTTTAAAAGTGATTATGAAGTTATTATCTTCCGAGAGGTGTGGTGGTTTTAATAATATATTTATAAAAAAAAAAAATGGTTGGTTGGTTTAAAATGTTTAAATGATTATCTAATAATAACTGCATAAAATATATAAGGAAAAAAACTATATCTGGTGTGAAAATTTTGAAAATAATTCATTAAATTAAGGACTCAAACACACGTAGTATGTTAGGATTTAATGTTAGAATGATTTCCTTTTTAAAGAAAAATAGAAGTTTCCAAGCAAATCTAATTATGGGTATAATTATACCAAATTTGTTATGTTTGACTTTTTAATATGATGATGTTTTTTGATTAATTGATGTGATTTGGTTATTGCAAAATTAAAAAATATTCTCTGAAAGTGGATTTGATTTTAATTTAAGTTAATATTGATAGTTTATAATAAATTGGAGACTTTGTACGTGTGGAAATAGTTTCCAACATTTAAATGACTAAAGTCATGATGTATTTACCATAGGTTTTTTTTTCTTATGAGTTTGATTGAGCTAATAAAATATAAGAATATAATTATCAACTCTCAATATTTGAAAAACAACTTCAATTAGCTGCTATACTCTATATTATTAATATTTTTAATTAATGGAATGATATAGTATATCTATTAATTGAATATTTTGATTTATATCTAGATATTCATAGAAACTTCAAAACTTGAAACGTTATTGGGTAATATATTAAAATATAATAATGTGTAATCAACATAAGAAAATAAACTTAATAATTTATATTAATTGATATCAAGTTTTTTGGTAGTGATTATGAAGTTTCTATGTTTCGAAACGATATATAGTGAAATCCACTTAAGGAAAAAAAACTTAATAATTGATATTAATTGATGACAAGTTTATTGGACGTGATTAATATAGTGAAATCCACATAAGGAAAAAACTTAATAATTGATATTAATTGATAGCAAGTTTCTTGGACGTGATTATAAAGTTTGTATCTTCGGAGATGTATTATAGTTAGAATAATATATTTATAAAAAAAAAAATAGTGAAATCCATATAAGAATGTTAATTATAAATTAGAGATTCATATTTATAGAAAGTGAATATTCATAGTTCAAGAAACAACTATCATACTGATTATATATTCGATTATTTGATACTAATGCTTCTTTTGGTCAATAACGGTAAAATATATAGCCTATGCAATTAAAATAAACTCAAAAGGGTTATTTTTTTTATAATATAGGGTTTTTTTTAAATAGATTTATCATCAAACCAATTTCTCATGTTGAGTTGAGAAAATAGTCATACAAGAGATATTTATAAATCTATTTTGATGTGCAATTGCTTTGCTTTTATTCAAGATATTAAGTGCGGAAAATTATTTTTGTGCGAGAATGTTTGAATAGTAATCTATACTTCATTTATTTGACTTCTTGTATTCATTTTTCCAGGTCTTTACGTAAATTTTGATATTCACTTTTTCAAGTTAGTTTTTCTTTTTTGATAATTTTTTATGAGTTTCTTATATATGCCCGCGCAATCGCGGGTTTCGCAAGCTAGGTTGTCGCCATGTGGTGGTTCGTGTTAAAATACTACCTTTCTAAAATAATTTATCTTATAAATTTTACGTTTTTATACTTTTTTTACGTGCGTAATCGCGGGTTTTTAAACTAGTAATACTAAAAGTATATACCAATCAAGACAAATGGATATGAATCATCATTTTGAATTGGTCTGAATTTTAAGAGTATCACAATATCTAATAGAAGTGTCACAAATGAAGTTTAAAGTATCACATTAGATACTAATGTGTTGCACGGTTTTTGAAAGAAAAAAAAAAGGTGTCATCGGTCTAAACTATTCACTCGCAACAGCTTTATCTAGATTTGTATGTTGCCTCTTTTGACAGTGTCCTTTAATCCTCTCGATCTTTTTGTTATTACACATACAAAAAAAAAAAAAAAAACAATATTGGTTGAGCTTGTTGGTGTGTTAGGTTATTGAGATAGTTGTGTTGACCTCAAGCGTTTGTCATGCCATTAAATGCAAGAGATGGCAAGTATCAGATATATCACTAAGAGTATCACAAATACTAGTTAAAATATAAAATATAACAGTGAAAGTATCACATACTAACAATGTGCAACACTAATTTAAGAGACGTTAAGTATTAGAGATATCACCGAAAAGTAGGGCTGAACACGGGACTAGAAAATACCCGAACTGTACCGAATTCCGAATCGAACCGTACTGGAACCGAAAAATCTCCGTTGACCATTGACCAATCTCCGAACCGAACCGTCCCAAATTTCTTTTACGGGACAGATCTGGAGATTTTTAAATCCCTTTAAAATCTCTATAGCGAACCGAGAACCGATACTGCAACCGATTTATAATTGTTTTAAATTAACTATAAATCTCATTATATTCGATAGTTAATTAGTAAAATACTATTTTTATTAATCTTGTTTCTTAATTAATCATCAACTACCAAGTAAAAGTTAAAATTCAAAATAATCTAGTAATTTTAATTTACTATTATAATTTGAGCGTAAAATGGAGATTTATCCGAAAACCGAACTGAACCGTACCAGAACCGAAAAAGAACCGTTGATTTTGAATTTTCTCCGAATCGAACCGTACCGAAAAAATAATGGTACGGTTCTGGAGATTTCCAAATCTCCAAACTGAACCGGATGGTTCTCACCCCTACCGAAAAGTATCAGACATAGTAGTGATAAAAATATGTTATATCAATTTAACAAACCACAAATACTAGTTGTAGTATCCTAAATACGAGAAAGTGTATCACATAATAACAATGTGATATAGTAATTTAAAGACATATAAGTATCAAATGTAATACTAAAAGTATCACAAATTTGGATTAAAGTATCACACATAGTAGTGAAAGTATCACATAACAACATTGTACAATCTATAATTATATAAAAAGAAAACAGTCTATTTTTAGATTGGTCTCATTTTTAGCAAGAATTATTTATTACTATCATTAGTAATATATGTATTAAATATTATTGCGTTTAGTGAAAAGCTTACTAGCATTATGGAAATTATTCTGCAATTATTGAAATTTTTTAAATTAAATATACAAATTGAAATTATATATCTTTTTATTAAATATTTAATTAATTATATATATATATATAACAATTACATATCATTCAATTAAATATGGAATTGAAAGTTAATATAATATGTCTTAATTCATATATATATCATATATATATATATATATATATATATATAGGATTGGGTTCAAATGAGAACCCCATCATTATATGTGAACCTAGAGACTAATCCTGGCCTTATATCTAATATTGCACAGTACAATTATATGTCCAGGTTCATTGTGCTTTTTACACAGTACTGTAGTGCTAAAATCAGTCCAGTTTTTTTTAATTTAATTATATATA
>BMAC01000719.1:323495-357542 GCA_014905375.1 Phtheirospermum japonicum
AATGCTAATCCATTTCACATTTGATTTATGGGTATCGTATTTCTTCAGAATAAAAATAATATAAATTTGAAGGATTGGTTTTTTCGATTAAAAGATTAGTCCTAACTTAGAAATACACAGCCACACATGTATATTATTTATTTATTATTATTCTATACATGTAGGTAGAAAATTGAAGAATAGTTTAGGAGGTTAATATCAAATTCAACAATAATAATGTTGGAATTGAGTTTTTGCTGCTATTAGATTAGGAACTTATTGAATCGTTCTAGATCCTCTTACCAAGGCGGCCTTGTTATTTGCTATTATTGCTTTTTCTCTCAATTCTCAATGCCAATGGGCTTTTTTCGATCCAAGTTTTGGCTGTGACATTTAGATATTTATATACGGAATATATATTTTTTTTCCTTTTAGGGTAAGGTTTGTTACTATATTGATATTATTTGTAACTCCTTGTAAATTTTTTTGGTTAGTGTGCTGTTAAATTGCAATTTATACGGGCGTAGTTCGATACTAAATTAAAATTATTTAACTGATTTTTTTTTTCAAGAAATTATGTAGCTCATCAACTAATTCAGGATGTTTGAATAGTAAAAAATAATGCTTTTTTTGGCGTTTGGTTCTGCTCAGCGTGCGCACGTATGTAAATTTTATGGCGGGATTTTTTTTGACATTTGTTCATAAATCCATCTCACGTTGGTCATCTTGTTTCTAGCGCCATATCGGATACTATATTGATCTACTTGTTTTTTTTTTGTTTTTTTTTTTTTGTAATTATTATATTTTTTTATATTTACAGACATATAATAATTCCAAACTCTTTGAGCTTTCTTTCCGGGAATTCCGATAATATATTGGGATCATTTAATTGAAGATGATGTTGAATCACGCTTATGTTTGATTTAAGCTGTTTAATTGTTTGGTGTTGCTGGGACCAAAAAAGTTAATTGGTTGTATTAGGGTTAGCGTTAGATCTGCCGAATCATACAGAATTTTTGGCTCTTTTTTGACTGTTAGTATTTTTATTTTTTATTTTTAACCTGAGGGCATGTTTTTTTTTTTTGTTTTTTTTTACATGTTTAACGTAATATTTATTTATATTTATATTTATTTTCAACGATGTTCTTATTTCTGAATGGTCTCTGTTTTTTGGAAAATCTGGTGAAGGAATTGCAGATCATAGGAAGGGCTTGAATCATTTAATCATCATATGTAAGTCAGCTATTTTTATTTATTTTTTAATATCTAATTTTACTGTTGTGATTATTATCAATTCCTTTACCTTGTAGCAAATATTTGTTGTGTTATCCGATTATGCTCTGATCTTATTGGGTTTCATGGGTAGTGGTTTAATTGATAAATTATCTGGTTTATTGGGTAATTAGCCCCCATGTTAATGAAATAAGAGTAATTGATAGAATATAGTTAATTACAGTCTGAAATCTGATAAGATGAAATTAATTACAGTCTGATGTTGGAGCTATTGCATAAACGCATTTGAATCAATTAAACGTAGTAAATTGTGGTGCTGAATCTGGGCATTTCGAATTAAGTATCATTCACACAATCCTCAGTTCCAACTGTTTGCATCCATTTGTTGCTTGTTAAGAACGACACGTGTATTATGCTAAATCTAGTTTTATTTTTACACTTTTTTTTTATAAAAATAATAATATAGTTTTTGGAATTTCAATTCCTTTTTAGTAGATAATTTATTACTTCTAGGTATTTCTTTAAGCTCCGCATTTCTGCTTGGTCGTATTTTTTGAAATAATTGTTCCCCTCATCTGACATCTATATATGTTAATTAATTAATTTTTGGTTTTCTCAGTGATAATGGGCACACAGCTTGTTCAACGTCATGTTGAAGAAGATAACATGGAAAACCCCTTAATCCCACCTGGTTTCGAGTCGCTTGTACCTTTCACTCTGAAGAAAATCGAGGATAAGCAAGTTATTAGTAGTCGCTCTAATGACAACTCGAAAACAAATAATGATGAGTCTAATGACAACTCGAATACCAAAAAGTCTCATAAACGTAAACCCCGGATGAAGTACAACGTGCGTCATAGCAGCTCGGGTGATGAATTTGAGTCCGACGAGGTTGATCAAGTATGAGTTCACTATTAAGTGTGTGTATGTGACACTTTTGTGGGTGTATAATTAGTACAACAAGTCATTGTATCTTATACGCTTTTACATTTTCTCAGGATACGCGTTTAGGGAACTTGCTGCCAAAAGGGGTTATCCGTGGGTGTGAAGAATGTAAGAACTGCCAACGGGTGAGTCTTCTTGAAATAATAAAAATAGTAATTGAAAATAATTGGTAGTTAGAATTATATGAGTAAGTGAATAGTTAACATTAGTAGGGAAAGATAGTAGTAATGATTTTTATTTTTAATTTTTTGAAAAAGCATGTGGATCTGATTGAAGAGATAAAATATGTGAACAAGTGAATAGTGTATTTTCTGATTTTATTTCATAGAAATCATAAATTTGGTATCAAAAAAACCTTAAGTGGAATGAAAATAATAATAATAATAAATCATCCAAATAGCCTATGTCCTTCATTTCATGTGTCTATTCTACTGATATCATCCTAATTTTACTAAACTGTTATCTATTTCACTCTTAAATATTTTCATGTGAATTTCTGAACAGGTTACTGCAAAATGGCGTCCAGAAGAAGCTCACAGGCCTAATCTGGACGAGGCTCCTGTGTTTTATCCTTCCAAAGAGGTCAGCACATATTCCCAGACCCACTTAATATATATATACCTTAAAATACATTTCGAGAACTATTTATAAATAATTATTTACTTATTATATATATTATTTCTGTTTCAGATGAGTATGATTTTTAGTCACATGATTTTAATAATTTTTTTTATTTTTGGTTTGACTTTCAGGAATTTGAAGACACCTTAAAATACATTTCGAGTATACGATCTGAAGCAGAAAAATACGGCATCTGCCGAATAGTACCACCTTCTTCTTGGAAACCTCCGTGTCCTCTCAAGGGGACGGATATTTGGCAAACATCTAAATTCACATCTCGTATCCAACGTATCGACAAACTACAGAATCGGGATTCGTTGAGAAAGTTATTGCAAGTCAATCATGACAAGAAGAGGAAAAAGAGAACGAGAAGCCATAATAAAAGCAGAGTCGACAATAAAAATGGTATTAACGAGCCAGGTGAGGCCGGGCTCCATGAGGCTGCGACCTTTGGGTTTGAGCCCGGCCCTGATTTTACACTTGATGCGTTTCAGAAGTATGCTAACGATTTCAAGGCTCAGTACTTTAGGAAGGATGATAATAGTTGTAATGAGCCTTCGGTAGAGGAGATTGAGGGAGAATATTGGAGGATGGTGGAGAAACCAACAGAAGAAATTGAGGTAATTTCTATATTAGAGTGTTGTTTTTTGGAATGGGATAATTACGAAAACTACCCATGAGGTTTGGCTTATTTACAAAAGAAGCCCGACAAACTTTGAAGATTACAAAAACCACCCTTAAGGTTTGGGTTCCGTTACATTTTGGCCTGACTGTTAGTTGAACTAATTGGATTTTCTGACATCAGCAAATATTTTACAATTATACCTTTAGACTTTTTAAAATACTACAATAGCCCCAATTTTCGTGCTGGCTATTTGTAATATTTAGAAAAATTGAGGGGTGTAAATTTAAAATGCAAGACGTAAAGTTGGAGTTGATTAAAGACATTTGATGATGTCAGCAATTGCCGTTAGCTAGTGCAAAATGTAAGGCGGGTGTTTTTTGTAATATATATATATATATATATATATATAATACTATATATATATATATAAAATTTGGCCAAACATCAAGCGTAGCTTTTGTTATTATTCCATTTGAAAATGATTAATTCATTGGAGGCTTTTTTTTTTCCAGTTTTAATAATTTTGTCTTCCTTTAAAGGTACTTTATGGGGCTGATGTGGAAACTGGAGCATTTGGCAGTGGGTTTCCTAAAAGTTCGCAACAAGTTGCTTCTGATTCTGACGTTGTGTACATTAACTCGGGATGGAACTTGAATAATTTTCCTAGGCTTCCCGGTTCTGTTCTTTCATTTGAAAGCAGTGATATATCTGGTGTTCTCGTTCCTTGGCTTTACGTAGGAATGTGTTTTTCTTCATTTTGTTGGGTAAGCAAACAATCATCTCTATCCGTTTGTTATTATATGGTCCTGTTTAATTGTATACATCATAATAGGTAACAAAAATCAGAAATAACCCTTGACATAATTATTTAAAAAAAAGTGTTAGCATAATATTTTTTCTGATTTTTCTCTTTTTGCTGATTATTTGTGCTGCAATAGGTGATAATTTTTCATTACTATCCGTGCCAAAACTTATCCTTGTATTTTGAAATTAATTTCTCATATATTGTTAATTTTGGCAACAGCATGTTGAGGATCATCACTTGTATTCATTGAATTATATGCATTGGGGAGCTCCGAAAATGTGGTATGGTGTTCCTGGATCAGATGCTATGAAATTGGAGGCAGCTATGAGAAAACATCTGCCCGACCTTTTTGAAGAACAGCCCGATTTACTTCATAAGTTGGTAAGATAAGTTGCCACTTCTGAAAAAAGTAATAAAAGAATCCGTAGTTTAAATAACTTCTTAATTCGAAATTATGTGGAGCACAATTAAGGTTATAAAACATTACTACTGGTAAATCTGATTAAGTAAATCAAACTTATTACGAATTTAAGTAAATCTGTTTTGGCTTGTATCTGAATTGGAAATAGGATTAATTACATACACTTTATTCTTATCTGCTTAAATTAGAAATAAAAAAAATCAAAATATAACAAGGGATAATTACAAATACTACCCTTGAGGTTTAGCACAGTTACAAAAATACCCAGTTTTTTTAAATGAAAATTACAAATAATATCCCCTTCAACATATGTTTTCTGTTTTACGAATAGTACCCTTTTGGCGGGGTAATCTGTCAAACATCTTCAAAGCGATATCTGTAGTGCCTTGAGAAAATTTTGTAATTTCAATAAAGAACAAGATTTTTGGTAATTAATCTAAACCTCAGGACAGTTTTGTAATTATCCATAATAATAATTTTACGTGTTACGCTTTATCCATTATAATTCCAAAAAATAATTTTGCGATTTTGTGCAGGTCACCCAACTTTCGCCTTCAATCCTCAAATCCGATGGAGTGCCCGTTTATCGGTGTGTTCAGAAAGCCGGAGAGTTTGTCTTGACCTTCCCTCGAGCATACCATGCTGGATTCAACTCCGGCTTTAATTGTGCCGAGGCAGTTAATGTTGCTCCCGTGGACTGGTTGCCACATGGACAAAACGCGGTCGAGCTCTATTGTCAGCAAGGCAGACAAACTTCTGTTTCGCATGATAAGCTTTTGCTTGGCGCGGCTAGAGAGGCTGTGAAAGCAAATTGGGAATATAATTTACTGAGGAAGTATAATTCGAGTAATTTAAGATGGAAGGAAGTTTGTGGACCGGATGGGGTCTTATCAAAAGCACTCAAAGTATGTTTAAACCTCTTTTGTTATGGTTTGTTTTGATATCCATTGCTTGATTTGAAAATATGCGGACCTTTAGAACATCGTGAATCTTAAAAGGCAGAAAGTTGTGTCAGACCATCTGATGTAAAGTATTTCCATTGGACAGCCCGGATTTCTTTCCTTTTTTAAAAAAATGCTTTTAAATTCATTTATTTTTTTTAAAAATTTTATTTAGGGTTTTTAGTTTTTTTTTCTTTTTCAGTTTTTCTTTTCAGTCTTTAGGTTTTTTGTTTGTTTATTTTTCTTTTTAAAATTTTTAGGGCATTTTTTACCCTTATTTTTAAAATTAGTTTAGATTCTCTTTAGAGTTTTCTATTTCTTTTTCTTTTTTTAACGTCAGATGGTCTGTCACGATTGTGCCCCATTGTATCATCTAGAAAAGTCGAACTTACTCTTAACTCATTTTTGGAATGTTTTTAGCTTATGAAGGGATAAATATAAGACAGTTAAAATCTCGGGGTTATTTTTGCAACTCTGAAATATAGCCTTTTTTTTTTGGTAACTTCAAACCTCAAGGGTACTTATTGTAATTAACTCATTTTTTGACTCATCTATTTTGTGATATTTTTAGACTCGTGTCGAGATGGAGCGGGTCCGACGAGACTTCCTATGCAAGTCATCACAGGCACTGAAAATGGAGAGCTCGTTTGATGCTGATAATGAAAGAGAATGCTGCGTATGCCTCTTCGATCTGCATCTATCCGCTGCGGGTTGCCACCACTGTTCGCCGTCTAAATACGCATGCTTGAACCACGCGAAACAATTATGTTCGTGTTCGTGGAGTGCTAAGTTTTTCCTTTTCCGTTACGAAATCGACGAATTAAATATATTGGTCGAAGCCTTGGAGGGTAAGCTAAGCGCTGTTTATCGATGGGCGAGGCTCGATTTAGGACTCGCTTTAAGCTCTTACGTTTCCAAGGATTACGTCAAGAAAGAGAGCTCTTTGAAGCAGCCTGAAAAAAAAGATGACGTCATACTTGTGAGCGATGAAGAGGGAGAAAAGCCCGATAAAGAACCTTCTGGTATAAATGGGCCTTCGCAAAAGCCCATGGATATAGCAAATTTAGATAGTATAATTAGTTCCGTTTGTGTAAAAGTTGAAAAGTTTCTTGGAGCCAATAAACCGAGCAGTTCTTGTGTGAATAAGGTTGATAATGAAAAATCAAAAAGTGAAGAAACTGATAAAAAGTTGGAGGAGGATGTAGATACGAGATCCATGGACAGCAAGCCGACTGTATCGAGCCCAACGGGCCTTCATCTGAATAATGTGCACCGTCAGAAGGGGCCTCGTATCGCGAAAGTAGTGAGGAGAATCAGTTGCAATGTAGAGGCGTTGGATTATGGGACTGTGCGAGCTGGGAAGTTATGGTGTGATAATCGGGCTATATACCCAAAGGGTAGGATTGTAAATTGTACCTTGTGTGCATTTTTTTATTGGATTGTTATTGCCAACTGCATAGAAATGAGCTTTGTTTTTTCTGTTTAATGCAGGGTTTAGGAGTCGAGTCAAGTATATTGATGTGGTCGATCCGACGAAGACGTGCTTTTATGTTTCGGAGGTTCTGGATGCCGGCCGAGCCGGGCCGTTATTTATGGTAATTATATTAGTTATGTATATGTGAAATCTTATAAAAGTGCGATTTTGTTTTTATTTTTCTGAAATGTTCAGCTGATCATGTGATTATGTGAATTCTTACAGCATCATCATCATCATAATTACGAATAGCCCCTTGATCTTTGGGCTAATTACAAAACCCCCCAGAGATTTAAAAAAACACACAAAAAAAACACGAGTCTTGCTTATGTATTGAAATTTACCCTCTTCATAAGCATAAACATTTTATACACCTTAATACACTTGTTGAGATATTACAGTTGACTACTAACCCCCCCACCCCATCTAAAAGATAATCAAAATGCAGTTTTTTATTTTAAATCTCCCCGAGGTTATTTGTAATTATCCCTTATTATTATTAGTATTTTATATTTGGCATATATTTTATCAGCTCTCATTTTCGTGAATGGCTAATGAGAAAATACAAAATTGCTATGCTAAGTAATGCTACAGATGCCTGAGATCAATATTTGTTCGATTTTCTAGTTGTGACTAAACAGCTGATATATTTGCATATTCTTAGGTATCTGTAGAGCACAGCCCAAGCGAAGTGTTTATCCATGAATCGGCTGGCAGATGCTGGGAAATGGTTCGGGAGCGTGTAAATAACGAGATTGCAAAGCAACATAAATTACAAAGGGCGAAGCTTCCTCCTTTGCAGCCTCCTGGGAGCCTTGATGGCATCGAAATGTTTGGATTTACTTCACCAACAATTATGCAGGCATGTCCTTTAAACTACCTACTACTAATTTAGATTTTCAAATATTAGCCACTAATGATAAGATAGAAATTTCGGGAAACTACAAAAACTACCCGTGGTTTGGATTAATTACAAAAAAATTAAAAACAGAGAAGTTTTAAAATTACGAAAAAAAAAACTTGATTTTGATTCTGCCTTAAATTTAAGGGGGTGGGTAACTTAATATATTTTTGGTTAATTACAAAAGTACTCTTAAGTTTTGACCTAATTACAAGAAAACTTTCAAATGTTCAAAGGTATCTATGCGATTTTGTCTCACGTTTACCACTTCATGAGCAAAATATTTATTTACATTTAAAAAGAAATTACAGTTAGCCCATTAATTTTAACACCGAGTCACATAATATATATATATTTTTTTTGTGATTTTAACAGCTTATTGCTTTTCATTATGTGTGTGTGTAATAATGTCAAACTCCAAGGGTACTTTTTGTAATTAACCCATATTTTTATGAATGTAATTGGGGTTTTCAATATGTATTACCTTATGAAGGAGGAAAGTATATAAGTATAAGGCGAAATCAAACACAAAGGTGTTTTTTTTTTTTTTGTAATTCTGAAACTTCTCTGATTTTTTTGTATATACTCCAAACCATAGGGGTGGTTTTGTAATTATCCCTAAAAAATTGTTGTGGACAATTATTTATTGATGATTATAAACTCTCCCTCTTTTATATTTGTGCAGATAATTCAGGCTATGGACAAGAATCGACTCTGTATAGAATATTGGGAATCACGGCCACTAATGCGTATTCCTCAACAAAATGAATACAGTGACAACTTTAAGTTGAAGTCCGAGTCTGGAGTTGAGAGTATACTCAACGGCCTATTTAAGAAGGCTAATCGAGAGGAACTTAATACATTGTACAGTATTATACGTAACGAAAACTCGACTGATGAGCGAAGCTTATTGGGCCGTCTGCTTATAGAGGAAATTAACACACACACACAAAGATAGGTTATGATCCTTGTGATGGGATCAGGTCTTTTTAGACTTTTGAACTTTTGTAGAATGAGGAGCTTCAGTTTGAGCCCCACTTGTTGGCTGTTAGTAATGTTGTTCTGTAACAGTTCTTTTTTGACCTTGTTGGTTAGATGATGAAGAGCAGGCCCCATCGAATCAGATATTTATGGACATTTTTGGCCTTATATACATTCTTTCCTAAATAAATATAATGGAAATTTCATTCTTTCCTTCATAAGTTATATTTGGCTTTTTTTTTTTTCTCTCTTTCCTAAAGAAATAATGAAAATGTTATATTCTCTTACTTTCCTAAAGAATATAATGAAAATGTTATATTCATTCCTTCTCAAGTTCTTTGACACTTGAAGAATCATGCGAGAGTATTTGTGCGTTGCATGGATCCTTTCTCTCTCTTAATTTAACTAAAATTAGTTATATTTTATTAATTGTTTGTATTTATGGTAAAGGGTCACATTCTTGTTTGGCTGGATTTGTTAGGTTAGAATTCATGACCAATATATCATAATTCTTGTTTGGCTGGATTTGTTAGGTTAGAATTCATGACCAATAGATAGTAAAAATATCAATATATAATAATAATACAAAAACTAATATATCATAATATAGATTTCAATATATAATAATAATACAAAAACTAATAGATCATAGTATAGATTAGAGATTTACGAAAAATCAATATTACCAACTAAGAAAACCAATAACTAATTTGTGTAATTTAAATTATTTCATATGTAATTTATTTTTTATTTAAAATAATTAATTTGAATTTATCTACTGATCATATATGACTTGTTTATATTTTATTCATTAGGAGAAAATAAAAAATATTGAATTAAATAAAGAAAAATATTGAATTAGGCAAAATATAATAATAAAAATATTAATTAGATAAAATATAATAAAAGGAAGATTAAACTTTGTAAGATACAATAAAATAAAAATATCAATTTAGGTAAATATTAGAATGGATGATACATAAACAATTGGAATACTAAAATATTTTATTTGTCAAACGAAACATACGAAGTATGTATATAAATTAGGATAATTTTGCAATATATTCTGTATTGGATATAGTTTCACACACTATACATGGCCGTAAAAAATCATAATTGTTATTCTTTGAGTATTTTGATTAACAATAATTATTTAATCTAAATATATAATTTATACTTTGTACTTAATAGTATTATTTTCCAAGGAATATTTTTTTTGAGATTAAAATGTTGTGAAGCATAAAATAATAATCGTGATTTCATTCTTTAATTCTGTCTCAAATATCAAATCATTTTTACTATTTAACAGAATTGATTTCACTATTATAATTTTATTTTATGTATTTTACACTAAACACCGTTCATTAAATAAGGATAAACACAATAAATATTGGTAAAGACTCAAATGTGACGGTCACACGGGTCTTCTGTCATGTGACGGAGCCCCAAACCCAGTAAATTTGCCTAGTCCGACCCAATTTGATGGATCAAATCTGGGTTTGAATAGATATAGAGCTCCGTCACGTAATAAATGATTCATGTGACCATCACACACGAGACTTGCTCATAAATATTTATCATAATTGTTATTTCCTACACCTTGTTAATTTGTGTGAAAGTCCAAACCGAACTAGAGATTATCATTAATAATGGTATTATATTCGAATCCCATGGGCCTAATAATAATAATAATAATAATAATAATTCTTTGTACTTCCATTTATATAATATAAGATTTTTTTTTTTAATGTTCGAGCTTACTAATCGAGCTTTTAGCGAGTTTTGTTCGAGCCTATTAGTTGAACTCATAACGAGTTAAGCTGGAACAAAATCTCATGGACCTGCCAAATTAATAGAACTCAAATATAAGGCCGCGAGCCCACAAATAAGTCGAGTTCAAGAGTATGTAAATGAGTCGAGCTTGAGCTGGTGTTTTTGAGCCGGTTAACAAGAACTCTAGCTCGTGAGCTAGTTAACGAGCCGAGCTCTAACTCACGAGTCAGTGTAACGAAACATGTTCGCGAGCTTTTTGACATAATATTACTAGGCTCAGGTTCGGCCTTTTGAATTCCCGAGCTCCACTCGTTTAGCTTAGCCGAGACCCAAATAGCCCACAAGAGCATTGTTTCATTTGCAGCCTAGTGTCATGGATGGTGACACTGGACTCGCCACATTGTCGGGCGAGGTGCGCTGGGCTCGGCAGGAGGAACTTGGGAGTTTCAGGGGACTCGGATGGACTTCGGACGACTCTCGACATCATACTCGAGAGATTGGCTAGGATGGACATATTCGTGCCTAGAAATCAATATATAATTCATATGTTCTAAATAAACCTGCACTAGAGGATATCAAAATTTTAAGGGATGCTTAATTGTCCATATATATGTTCCTTATTTAGCAAATGGGTTGATCTAATCAGATAACTAATAACCTATCATGATGAGGCGTATCAATGGAATATAACTTAGAATTCTTTGGAATAAAACCTAAATCAGGCGTGACCAAAGGTTAGCCGGGAGCAAGACCTAGCATGCCGCAATGGTGCTGGCCGAGAGGCCAGGGCGCCGAGAGATGCGCGCGGGCAACGCCTCGAGGACGCGCACACCCTGCACGGGACTAGCGAGTCGACGGCGGGCGGAGCGCGCCGAGAACCTTCCATGGGCCAGGCCCATACTCGGGCTAAAACCCTAGGACGGCGGATTCAGCACCTGGACGCAAGTAACAGGCCTTCGAGGCCCAAAGTCCGGAACCTTCTAATTGTCCCTAGAAGTGTAAATATGGTAACCCTAAGGCGGTTTACCTACACTTGTTTGTGGGCCGAATTAGTGAGCTAAGTAGAGTAGCTTGGAGAAGGGGAAACCCTAACCCTAGCAGTAGTGTATAAATAGGCACCTCATCCTATGTAATTGTTATCATTCCACGAGTTGAATTTAAATTCAGTCTTTAATTTCCAACTCGGCCCTTTTGTTAGTTTTCTCGCTGCTCTAAGCTTTTAACTTTGTTGTTGTGCCTCCCCGCTCGAAGGCTTGTTGGTTCGGATTGGCGCTCTCTTCCCGTCGAGACGTCGCTCGTGAACGGACCAACGCCGCACGGTGCCCGATCTTCTGCTGCCACACTTGTTTCGCCGTGACAAGACGTATCGGAGCCCTTGAGGTGTCTGATCCATCCATTCCGAGAAAGCAGATCCAGATCGGAGGCAAGCCAACAGAGAAGTAACCATGGACGGGACATCAACCGCTGACAAACGACGTTAAGGGAAGAAATCTCGTGGCAAGTCAACCGAAGACAACACGGTAGATGCCAGGGTGGTAAGGATAGAAGTCGTTCTATTCGAGCACGCCTCGAACTTCGTCAACCTTGACGAGATCACAGACCGAGTCGTTACCTTGGAGGAAACTGGATAACAAAGGAGGAGCGAGGTGGTTGGCCTTGTAAGCGCGCAGACCGCGTCTCTGAGGGACTTATTGCTCGCGACGTTGAGGGACGAGATCCGTCTCTCTTTTGACACTCTACGAGAGGAGCTTGTAAGCCATGTCGCGGCCTTGGAGAATAGGGCCGAGATGCTCGAGGGGAATGCTGGGAACGGACCGGTCCGAGGGAATGTGATTGCCCGGACGGAGGTCCCTAAACCTAGGTCTTTCCGGGGCTCGAGGAGCGCAAAAGAGGTGGAAGACTTCTTTTAGACCATGGAGCGGTACTTTGGAGCCATCGGGGTGACCGATGATGCCACAAGGCTGCAAACCGTTCCGTTTTTCTTGGCGGATATGGTGTTGTTGTGGTGGCGACGTTGCGAGGCAGAAATCGAAAAGGGAACCCTTCCCATGGCGACATGGGAGGACTTTAAGAATGCCCTGAAACGACAATTCTACCCGGAGAACGATGAGTTCGAAGCGAGAATCAGGTTGAGAGATTTGACGCACTCCACGACTATCAAGGAGTACGTCCGGAAATTTCAGGAGGTGGTGCTCGAAATCCCTTCACTAACGGAATAGGAGAAGTTGTTCGCGTTTGTGGGCGGCTTAAAGCCGTGGGCCAAGATGGAAGTGCAGCGTGCCGGGCCACAGACAGTGTCCAAGGCCATCTCTGTGGCTGAATGGCTAACCGAGGTTAGGATGGAGAAATCCTCGACACAGTCCCAGGGAGGGAAAGCGAATAATGGTGGGGGAGGAAGGAATAACCCACCTAAGAAGCGGTACAACCGACTCGCACGTATTTGTCATGATTTTTGTATATTTGGCTAGTGTTTTAGTTAGATTTGTTGTTAATTTTGGTATAAATTGGATAGATTGAGCATATTTATGTATTTATGTATCTCTGACTTATTTTACCACATTTTATATTTATTTTAGGTATTTTAAAGTCTTTCGGTGTTAAGGTGGACGAATGTGGGCCCGCGAGTGGAGTTTCAAAGAAATTGGGCCCTGATTTAATATTACAGCTGACACTAGGTATGTCATCCACACTAGGTTACCCAGTGTCAGAACCAAGTGTTAGAAACTCGGGCAGAATGATCCATCCGATCAGACTGGGAGACCATCTGACCGGATGTAAGCGTTACAAACTCGGATTTTGTGGTGATTTTCAGTTACGAAAGGGTATTTGAAGGCTACAAAAGGCCAAGAATTTAGCCACATTCAGAATAACCAGAAACACCATCCATAATCCATTCATAGACAAATAATCCCCCGTTCGGTTCGTGAGAAACCGAGACGGGAAAACATTCTCGAACCTCTTAGGGATGACAACCCATGAGCGTTCTTGAATCGTTTTCATTTTATCTCTCTTTTCAAGATCAAAACCTACCCGGATAGAAGTAACGAAGACCTCCCACGAGGACACGCTCGGAACTGACAACTTCAATCCGTCGCCTCAAAGCCTGACGACAACCAGTTGCAGTAGCGTAGAATCAGTAGTTACCACGGCTGTCGCAGCTTCTCGGGACGATAATCCCTCCGGAATAACTGGAGATAGTTCTCGCAAACATTTCAATTTTGTACACTCTAAACTCTACTTTAATTGTATGGTTGAATGTTTGAATGCTTTTGGTTTCGATAGATAATGGTTATTTCAGTATTTCTTAATCGTGCATTCGCCCGCATTGGTTAATCTAGTTGGTAATGTTCTTGGTTATAATTGCTAGTTTTAGAAGTAATTCAACTAATGCTTGCTATGTGTTTGACGAAATGCTTGAGTAACCATTCTTAGTTTAAATCCCGTAGTTAAGTGCTTGTGAGGAGATTGACGACCTCTTCAATCATGATTAATTCTTCTTTTGGGTTTGTGATATTGGATTTATTGATGTTTGGTAGTTAGGATTTATGGGTCTAGTTGATTAACATAAATTTATCCCTGTTTTTATTAGTTTTTTAGTTCATTTTTCTATTTGTTTTTGGTATAAGTTGGTTGATTTAAGCATAATTCCGTATTTTTATAATTCCAACTTATTTTACCGCATTTTGATCATAATTGATGCAATTAGGTGATATTTCGTTATTTTTCACCTCATAGCTTATTTTTCGTTATTTTTCACCTCAGCGCGTAATAGACGAAGTTTGATGTTCAAGAATAGGAGAACGAACTTTCCGGTGAAACGAGTAGCAAAAAGATCGAGAAGCGAGAGAGGCTCTCTGTCGCGTCGACACTCCGTCGACGCGACTCACCGCCCACGACGATCGACGCCAAGCCGACGCCCTGCTGACGCAACTTTCTGAAGCGTCGATCTTAGACGCAGCGTCGACGCAACTCTCTGAAGCGCCGATCCATGACCGCATCAGTCGACGCACCCGCCCAGCCGACGCGCACACCCAGGCCGCGTCGACGCCGAGAGCCAGCCTGCGTCGATCGACGCAGCGTCGACGCGACGGCCCAGTTTCGCGATTTTAGGGTTTTTTGTGCGCCAAGACTTGCAATATCTATAAATACCCTCCATATTTCGGTTTTTCAGGAGATACAGAGAGAACACGAATACACACGACCTCCTAGGGTATTTTAGCTTATAATAAACATAATTCCACATCTCATAACGAGATTTGAAGACGAAGATCAAGGATCAAAGAACAACGCTTCCAAAACATCGAGTTCGTGTTCGGGATTCAATCTTCGCCCAAGATCGACGTACAACTCCGGAATAGCTGGAGTTTTTTATTTCTTTCATTAGTTCCAATAAGTACTCTAAACTCTTAGCTAGTTACGTAGTTAATTTCTTAGTTAATTCTAGTTTTAATAATTAGTTTAATCGTTTCATGCTTGGATATTGGATTACTTTAGTTTATTTATGTGATTGATTAATGTTAGTTGTTCGTTTTTAGATTCGTATGATACAATTGCTTCATGGTAGTTTCTTATATTCATGTTCTTAACTTCGTTAATTAGAATTAATTCGTAGCATTCTATAGATAATTATTGCTCGTAGTTGATAATATAGTTTAGAATAATTAGTTTAATTATCCTTAGTTTAATTACTGCTTTAGTTTATAATGATCAATTCAAAATCTTTTAAAATCCCAAATGTACATGTATTTTATTCTAGTTCGTAAATTGAGAAAAACATCCAAAAGTCCGAATAGTTGTTTTTTCGAGAGATACGACTCGAGTCAAACTCATCACCCTACAAGTACTCGTACTCTTGCAAGCAAACTGACGTGCTTTTAAATTAATTTATTAAAAAGGGGTGCACAAAAGTTTGGCTCACTAGTGCCCGGAATCGTTTAGAACCATTGATTTGGATCGTTGAGCGTTTGATCTACGAGTTGGGATTGACAACCCTAACTCGCAGACTAAGTGTTCGACGAATCCCAATCGATCGTGGAAACGATTACAAGGCCCTAGACCCCGTTTTATTAATCTTTAAGAAGTTATTAATTTCGTTTCAATATTCGTTGTTAAAACTTTTATAAACATTAGTTAAGGTCTTGCGAAGAGATTGACGCTCTCTTTGCAAGATTAGTTTTAAATTGCTCGTAGTATAAATCTTATTTCTTCGTTTTAGTTATTATCTTTGCAAGATTAGTTTTAAATTGCTCGTAGTATAAATCTTATTTCTTCGTTTTAGTTATTACCAAAACCATTATTTCCGCGTGTTTAGAATAGCATTTTATTATTTTCTCGTTCGTAAAAACAAATACAAAAATAACTTCCGATTAGTCTTTCTCGAGAGATTCGACTCGAGTTGACTTGCCAGTCTACAAGTGACCCCGTTTTCTTGCGGGTGAACTTAAACCCTTTCAAACGTAGACGCGTATTGTTTAATCAAAAGTTCGAATCAACAACCAGTTCACGGGAAGAGCAGGAAGGACCTCCAGGACAGGTCCTTGTTTCAGGTGCGGTTCTACGGAACACCTGAGGAGAGATTGTCCTCAGAAGGAAGGAAAAGTAGCAGCAGTGCAAGGCGAGGGAGTCACCGAGGAGAACGTGACTCAAGTCGGGTCCTTGAAACTGCTGGGAGCAGTAAAGACCAACGAGGTATCTGGACAAAGCCCTTCTCGAGGGCCGATGTTCGTCAAAGTGAAGATCGGCGGGCAGGGGATACAAGCATTGGTGGATACTGGGGCTACGCACAACTTCATGCGAACGGAGGTAGCCATAGCGTTGGGGATACGAGTGACTCCAACGGGCGGGTCCATCAAGTCGGTCAATGCCGAGACTAGGCCGGTTGATGGCAAGGCCAAACTAGTGTGGGTGCGCGTGGCCGGCTAGAAAGGACCAGTGACGTTCACGGTAGTGCCGATGGACGACTACGAGGTTCTAATGGGGTTAAAATGGCTGGACCATGTTCAGGCCTTCATAATCCCGTACTCCGACTCTTTAGTTGTACGGCAGGGAGGGGGGAAGACGACCATCAGCACCAGGAGATTGCCGAACGGGGCCTCGACACCCTCCGCTGGGGCTTGTGGGAGGAACCTCTCACCCCAAATAAACAATGTGGCGGATGCCCTTAGCCGAAGAGCGGAGTTAGCAACCATGGTAGAGACCCCAGATGTCGTATCGATACCGTGTACGATTTTGGTGGAGGAGAATGTCACGGATGGTGACAGTGGACTCGCCACACTATCGGGCGAGGTGAACTGGGCTCGGCAGGAGCCGGCGGGACAAGATGTCGAGGCCAGGAACTTGGGAGTTCCAGGGGACTCGGACGGACTTCGAACGACTCTCGACATCATACTCGAGAGATTGGCTAGGATGGACTAGAGGCTCAATAAATTCCTAAGCTGCCCAAAGAGGAGTGGGCCRATCGCTCTCTCGGCCATCGGAACCTCTCAGGTTAGTCGGGAACTGGACCTAGCATGCTGCAATGGTGCTGGCCGAGAGGCCAGGGCGCCGAGAGATGCGCGTGTACATCGCCCCGAGGACGCGCACACCCTGCGCTGGGACTAGCGAGTCGACGGTGGGCGAGCGCGCAGAGCACTTTCCATGGGCCAGGCCCATACTCGGCAGGAGACCGAACCCCCTCCCGAAAAGGAAGGCACTTGACCCGGCCTTCCCAAAAACCCTAGGACGGAGGATTCAATACTTGGACACAAGTAACAGGGCTTCGAGGCCCAAAGTCTGGAACCTTCTAGTTGTCCCTAGAAGTGTAAATATGGTAACCCTAAGGCGGTTTACCCACGCTTGTTGTTGGCCGAACCAGTGGGCTAAGTAGAGTAGCTTGGAGAAGGTGAAACCCTAACCTTAGCAGTAGTGTATAAATAGGCCCCTCGTCCTATGTAACTGTTATCATTCCATGAGTTGAGTTTAAATTCAGTTTTTAATTTCCAACTCGGCTCTTTTGTTAGTTTTCTCGCTGCTCTAAGCTTTTAACTTTGTTGTTGTGCCTCCCCGCTCGAAGGCTTGTTGGTTCGGATCGGCGCTCTCTTCCCGTCGAGACGTCGCTCGTGAACGGACCAACGCCACACGGCGTCCGATCTTCCGCTGCCACTCGCCGCGCCGTGACACTAGGCCCTAAATATATATCAAATATCAATTGACGTTTTCTTTCGATTGGAGATTCGATGACACCTTTTATAAAGTTATACCATGTACAACACGATTTGTTGCCCAATTTCTCGACAATATTGAGAACGATAATGCATTTCTTGTAAAAAAAAAAAAGAACTAGTCAATGCACTACACAAGTTAAGTATTATGAGTACATATTATGAGATCAGGAAATTGTCGAGATGGGAGGGGAATTGGACTCTGACGCTAATCAATCTCAGCAATTCCAGTATTTTCCTAAAATACCCCAGCAACGGCTAAAAATGATACAAATACTCGATAATTTCAGAAAGAAAAGGTAATTAACCCTTGGAACATCACAATTACAATTTACAGCTATGGTTAAACACTTCCATTGTTATTTGCAAACTAAGAATATGGAAAAAACAATGTCAAAATTCCATTTGTTTCACACCAAGAATAATTAATATAAAACTTCGTTTAGAGACACAAGGTAGTGGAAACAATATGTTCACTTCTTCCTTTTGAAGTAAATAAGCAATGATATTAACCTTAAGATATTGAACCAGAATCTAAGGCAAGTAATTCTTCTCGCAGCTTGGATAACACAAACCGCTAGAGAAGTATAATGTCGTCGTTATTACAATCTATAGAAAGGCTCAAATAGTAAATTCTCCTCAACATGAAGGGCAAAAACGAAGGGGGGAAAGTAAATGAAACGAAAATCTCGTCAAATAATCTCACGAGGCTCTCAAACAAGTCCCCTCTGTTTGAAAACTTCGAGCATTGCAGTGCCTATCTTTGCAGGTGACTCAACCACGGTAACTCCAGCTTCTCTTAGGGTCTTGATTTTGTCTTGTGCAGTACCCTTACCTCCTGATACGATAGCTGCAATATTCAATAATAACTCGGTCAGTTTATATGTAAATCGAGTTGTAAAAAAATCAATGCCAACTCGAAAGCTTTTCAAACCAAATCAAATAGGATTGAAATTCAAAAGTCAACTTTATATGTCTAGCCTTCTCACAAAATTTGACTAGGTTATATTTAACCCAAAAAAAAGTGACGTACAATGAGAACTTATTGTGTGAATTCATTATGAATGAGATTAAAAGAAATATAAATTAATTTGTAGGAATTGAAGGAAACACAGTACCTCCTGCATGGCCCATTCTTCGACCAGGAGGAGCAGTGAGTCCAGCAATAAAAGCGACGATAGGCTTGTCAGTCCCACTCTCCTGTTACATTGAACAAAAAAGAGCAATACAAATCAGAAAAGGCAACATCTAATGCACATAGCATCCATGCGAAAGCTCCAGAAGCTAAACCAAGTATATGTACAAATAAATATAAGTGGAAGCCAGTTTTTTTATTTTGTATAAAAGAACATGTCAAATTGCATATAGAACTAACCTTTATAAGAGCCGCAGCATCCTCCTCTGCTGTACCACCGATCTCACCGATAAGAATGATACCTAAAAAATGTGAAATGCAAAGCAATAGTATCTTAAGATGTCAGCAGTTTGAGTGAGGTAGGATATGAATACACGTATTTATACTGAAAATGAGAGCAGAATCTGAGCAACCTATTTCCTCGATCATAGATACACTTAGAATTATTGAGCATAAATACTGTGCATTTTCATTAATAACAAATTTATCACAATAAAAGAACTCTAACAAAAGGATATTATGTCTATTTTCTAAACTCCCTAGGCAGCACACTGAAACTTTATTGGCAATTATTGTCTTACATGAGGTCTTATCATCTTCTATCCAACTTATATTCAAGCTACGAGAGACAAAACATATCCTAGTAGTCTTACTACAGTTTGACTGCTTATAATAAGAATTAAGTATCATCTAATTAACATATAACTCATAGTTGAAAAAGGCGAGAGGCGCACCTAGGCGCAAAGCCTTCTGGAGCCTGAGGCGCAAGGCGCACGGCTAGGCGCGCGCCTTTTGAACAAAAGGCGCAAAAATAAAAAAAATGAAAAATATATTAACTTTGTTTTTAGATTACAAATAAGCAACTACATGGTGAAAATAGTTATATTACAAAAACAAATTATTCATGGTAACCCAAAAGAGCAAACTAAACATTAAACACAGAAGTTATAATAATTATTATGACACGATAACAACTATTATATTCATTTGGGATGTTAATAAGTATGAATAAGTTCCTAAATTATAAAAAAAAAAAAAAAAAAGTTTACCATGTTTGCCAGGCGCGCCTAGGCGCAAAAAAGGCGCACAAAAAGGCGCCCTAAGGGGCAAAAAAGGCGCGCCTTTCGCACAGCGCCCGCCTTTTGACTGGCTAGGCGTTTGGGCCATCGCCCTTAGGACCAGGCGCGCCTTTTTAAACTATGATATAACTGTCTCACCGATTGGTGCATAAAAAATGCATTACAATCAAACATATTCTCATCGCAGGAGATAGTGAGGTGGCAAATGAGAATGAAATTAGCCAGATAAAGCTTACCTTCCGTCTGCGGATCCACAAGAAACTTTTCTATGCAATCAACGAAATTTGTTCCATTAAAAGGATCTCCACCAATTCCCACACATGTTGACTGCCCAAGGCCGACAGCAGTTGTTTGGAAAACCTAGAAAATACATCATCAACAAGTTATCCACATGGTGTCATGAAGTTTCCAACAACAATTAGACGAACCACTGCCACCAACTTCTTGTGACAGTGAGAAAAAATGTATTGTTAAACTGGTTATCAGTGATACTTGATACTTGTAACAATCATATCAAAAGCCAGCAGGATATCTTCTATCACGGCCTAGTCTGCTAATATAAATTTTGGCTGCTACACATGTTAAATATACTACTCTACTTTTACCCAGAAAACTTCATCACTTTCATGACATTGATTTCATTTCGAAGAATATGATAGATGTGTTGTAAACAATAATTCACAGCCTATGGGGAAAAAATAAAATAATAATAATTAATTAAGGCCACCATACCTCTACCTGAATGAAAATGATATGCAGTTGCATTAACACAAAAACTCAAGCCTTAAGTTATTTGTGGATCAACTTGATTCAAAGGGAGCATACATTACAATGAGGTGAAAGAAATGGAATGGTGAAAGGGAGATTACAGACAAACGAAGGTGGAATATAGTGACAATGCCAGATAGCAGCCACAACAAAGTGACTGGTACAATATATATATATATATATATATATATATATAACACATATGTGTGTGTGTGTATTAATGCATTTCAGAGCATAAACTATATGAGTGGATAGAGGAGTGAACAACTCTAACTCATGTTGGACATCATAAAAATCCAGCAGAAGACCCACCCCCACCCCCCAGAGACCAAGCCCAGTGTATGTATCCATGGGTCATTCATAAACATGTGCATTGTGTATTTTAAAAGACTGATAAGAGCAAATGGGAAGATATTGGTCTTAAATATGGTATAATTTAACATGATTACTTCTAAATATTTGCAGAAAGCAGAACTGCAAAACAATCACACTTTTCCTGACCACATTAATGAACCAACTACTTACAACCATTCATCAGATAGTCGTCAAGAAAAGGAACTACAATAAGCAATTTTCAATACCAAAAAACTATTGTAGCTTCTGTTTTTATTGTTTACAATGACTATCAGCAATCTTGTCATCTTAAAAAACTATAATGACAGCTGGTTCAAGGGTTCCCATTCGAAATGTATTTGATTTTACTATACAAAAGACATCAGATAACTGTTTATGTGATGCACATACTATCTTTTTTATTATAATCACTATACTTTTAAGAGGCCTGAACGGCAGAATGCATTGGTGGAATATTAACTTTAGAAAAGGCGTAGAAATGAATCTCACCGCTTCATAAGTCAATGTACCCGATCGAGAAACAATTCCAATACGTCCAGGTTTGTGAATGTATCCAGGCATAATTCCAATTTTACACTCCCCTGGCTTGATAATGCCAGGACAATTTGGACCAATTAGCCGAGTTTTTGACTGTTTATTGAGAGCAGCCTTCACACGAACCTGCAATTGAAAACTGAACAATTAAAGAACAAGATATTCAACCAGGTATAGGCTAATGTAGATAGGCTATGACTACTATGTACGAAGACATGGTCATCAAAGCCACAATACACAAACCTGTGAGCAATAACATTCTCAGAAGCCTAATACAGGGTTCACTTTGATGTTATTTAACAGAAATCAAATCACGGTATAATCAAACATGCCTGAAAATGATAGGTAACGGAAATATACAATTCTGGGACATCATTCATGCTTCTAATGTGGTATAGACAGAAAAAAGAACCTACTGAGGTCAGCAGTAACAATCATCTGATGCATTATTGAAAAAAAAAAAATGGAAGAACTAAAACATCACGCCTCTAGTTCCAAAAAAAATTATGTGATTACCATATTGAAGGTTCAACGATCAAGTATGTCGAAATATAGGACAGACTAAGTTACAAAAATTTAGAACATAGATAAAAGATAGTGTGCTGAGATGATTAATCATGAGGATGTGGAGAAAAAAGTTATAGAAGGTCCCTATGCTCTATTATAATGTTTTTTAATAAGTTACTCGCACCTTTATCATCCCAGCAGAGGGCCAAATAAATTGAAAGAGAAACTTTCAGATTCCAAAAATGCGGGGCACTCTTTTCTCAATAAAATAGATGCAAGTGCCTTATCATCACCCCTTTCCTTTTTTCTCACAGAAATGGCTCCAGATACTACGTGAAAATCAATAGTCAAGCGTCCAAAATTTTCCATGTCAAAGAAACTACATCTATCCTCTTAAACTCATGCCAATCACAGACATGCAATACTTCATTACCAACAAACAAGAACCAACCTCACTAAGACAGGAAACTTTCCATCTGCTAACCTACCCTCAACACAAAATCATGTTTGGAAATTGTAATTGGTAGAATATTATTTTAATATTTACCAAGAGAAAGATGACTTGTCAAGTTATTATTTAATTACTGCAATGTCATAGTAAATCCACAATAAGGAAACTAAGTGAGATTAGATTCAAGAATGATCACTCAATTTGTCTCTGTTGAACCAAAAAAAAAGTGTTACCATGTCATGCTGCGGTATTCCCTCCGTGATGCAAACAATCAAATCTAGTTCAGCCTCCAGTGCCTCCATGATGGCTTTAGCAGCAAAAGGTGGAGGAACATAAATCACTGATGCATTAGCCTTTGTTTCAGCTTTTGCTTCTGCAACAGAGTTGAAAACAGGGAGTCCCAAGTGCTCCGTTCCACCTTTTTTAGGGGTCACTCCTCCAACCTATGAATGCAAAAATAATTGAAATATGATAAATGCAATCATCTTAAAACTAATAAACACGCTCTTAACAATACTCTTTGATCCATTTCAAGGAATATTCATATTCATTTCTATATTATCAGTTTTACAATTCTCCATGAAATTCACTGATATAAATCAAACAATGCAAAGAAAAGGATAACTAAGATCTTATATGTGAAATTATATAACCTGAATACGACAAAAGCCATAGGATCAGTGACAGCTACATGTAATACCATTAAATATTCAAACAAGTTCCGAATTTATATTTACTTGTCCGGGAGGAGAAAGGAATGCTAAGAGGAATCATGTCCACCCACACACCCCAGCCCAAGATTGGTAAAACTATATATATATATATATATATATATATATAGAAATAAAAGTATTAGCAAGCCATTCCATTACAGTAACTCAAATTTAAATTGATTTTTCAAAATCAAATGCCATAAAACTTATGCAACAATGTAAAACTAAATAAGAGCCGCCTAGGATTTTCTCAATAGGTTGATGAATTAAGAGAAAAATTAAGTTATCCAAAAACATCATCTGTGTTACCTAGAGTGTAATTTCATGTATATAGTCCTATATTTTAGAATGCAAATTATAGAAGTTCTATGAATGCCAAAAACTTAACCAAAAAACTTCTAAATATGCATATATGCAGAGACTTAACAGTTTATTCCGTACAATACACATATATGATATACACACACGTACCCAACTATAAGAATTTAACCATGTATAATTTGTGATCTCACTATTTTACTATGGTAATGACCATTTATTTGCTTAAGGCGTCAAAAATTAAGCACACAGCGGATCAGCAGATAGCTTTAAAACAAATAATTGAAAAAGGGTACAAAATCGATTTACAAACCGATACATGATTCGCATACTTAAATTATACAAGCATTTCGTTAGTTTTTTCCTTGCCAAATCCAGTGGAATACAAAGGAAAATCATAAAGGAGTAAAATCCACAGAAACAGATGAAGAGACAATAGGACCGATAAATTACCATTTTGGTTCCGTACTCAATGGCCTGCTCAGTGTGGAAAGTGCCATTCTTTCCGGTGATGCCTTGGCAAATGACGCGCGTGTTCTTATCAACGAAGACGGCGGGCGGAGGCGGAGGCGATCCGAAATTGCGGTGTTGTTGTAGCTGCTTAGGGCACAATAGCCGCCGCGATAAGTCGCCGATCAGTCTCCTGGCTTGACGGACCATCGATTTGGTTGACTGCTTTTTTCACAGATGTGTTATTAGGTTTAGCTGAAATGAATGAAAGTAGCCATGGAGGGAGAAAATATATGCTCTTCAAGTAAGGGGTATTTATGATATTTTATGTGGGGCGATGAGCCCATGAAGTTTATTATTCGATTTTGTATTATAAAATAGGGAATAATTATGAAATAATTCTTTTATAACAAATTAATAGTTACGCACAATCACTCTTGTGTACTTTAAAGGAAAAATGAATTTTAAAATAATAATAATAGTAAATATTATATAAAATAATTGATTAATAGTTTAATAAAAAAAAACTAATTAGTATAAAATGATGAATGAATAAGAACAAATTATTGAATGGACAAAATCTAATACATAGTCTATATTTAAGGGTGTGCTAAATCTATATTTTATTTTCACATAAAAACTTTTAGCTTATGCTTGACAGGTGTCTCATGCCTCGAATGACAATTAGTAACGTCTGATTACCTGTCATGGTTTAACTGGTTCCTCTTCTGAACCACTTTCTTGCTTGAACTTCATTTTTCAAGTATGACCGCAAAAGAAATGAGTCAAGTCGAGCATTCATAACTTCGAGTTGGATTGATTGTTTTTTTATCTATGTTCGAGCTGGACAAGCTCTAAAGATCGCTGCTCGAGTTCGACTCGACAAAAAAATGAGTATTCTCGAACTCGTCTCGAGATCGACTCTACAATGCTCGGCTCGACAAAAGCTCGAGCTCGACTCGAGTTTTTTGATTTTAAATCTAATAAAGTTACGGTATTTTTGTAATTAATACTATTAAATATGGGTATTTTAGTAGATTCACACATAATCGAGCAGCTCATCGAGCTCGCGAGCTTATTAGTGACGTGCTCGAGCTCGACTCGAGCTCGAGTTTGACCAAGCTCGAGTCGAGCTTTGACTCGAGCTGCTCGTGAGCCGCTCGACTCATTTGCAGCCCTAGTTGCACCGACACAGACATAAACTCGTGACACGACACGATACGAACACGAAAACACGCTTATTTTTAAAAATATAGAACACGACACGTATATAATATAAATAATTATTAATATATTTATTTTCTATAATATTAAATTGTAACAATTTTTTATTTTCAAATAATCCTTTAAAATAATTACAAACTCATTCATAATAATTGATGAAACCGCAAGTAAAATAAAAATTGATAAAAATTAAGAAAATGGAAAAAAAAAAAAAATGAGTTTTTTTTTTTTTTGAAAAAAACGTGTTGGAGACGTGTCCATGCCGTGTTCCCACATGTCCCGATGTGTTCCGCCGTGTTCTAGGCATGTACGAGCCGTGTCCCCTATCAAATTTTCAAATAAAGAAAAGAATAAGAAAATAAGACACGCGTCCGACACGTATCGGAGGAATGTCAGACGCGTGTCGTGTCTACGGAGTATCCGACTCTTCTATGGGATCAAAAACAAAATGTTTGTGCATCATAGGTGGCACGAAAGCAATCGGTCCTAATTTTCTTTACCTTTTTATTTTATTAATAATTTACAACTCTTATTTATTAATTATTATTTTGATTGTATGACCTACTACATTATTAATTATATCACCTCTAGTCCGATAAATTTCGAAATAAAAATAAAATATAAACGCCTAGGCATTTTGATTAATTCAACTTTATCTTAGATAGATTAATAAAATACTATTTGTTGTAAATTTTATTATTCAAAAACATGTGAGATTTTAAAAAAATAAAAGATATTATTCGTTCCAAAAACGAGAAATATGATGTTATTTTGTATACTACTACTTATTTTTAAAATTGATTTTTATGAGATATCTCTTCACACTACTTTACTTTATTTGTTATTTTCTCGCTTAACCTAATATTTCTTAAGGAATTCTTTCTTTTATTTGATTATATTGTCCATTTTAAAAAACATGAATGATATTTTTTACTATCAAAATATATCTATTAAATATAAAAAAGGTACAACTTTATCATGTTCCAGGTCAAATGTTATCAGATTGATATTGAGATGCTTGGTTGGAGGATTTAGAGAGTAGGGAATGAGAAACACTATTAAAGTGGTACTTGATAACTACCACACTATGGGTTTGATTGCCCAATTTTTGGTATTGAGCCACCCCCCACAAACATGGGTTATCAAACCCATTAACCTCCACAATCAAACCCATTTCCATTCTCATTCCCATGAAATTCACCAAGCATCCCCTGAGTGTCTTATCAATTTTTTTTTTTTAATTTTAGGGCTAATTTTTTTTGCCCCCCAAAATATGCAATTTTTTTCACTTTGCCCCCCAAAATATTTTTTGTTCCACTTTGCCCCCTAATATACAATAATTTTCGACGTTGCCCCCCAAACTTTATTTCCGGTGGAATATTCCTTTTAGATTCCATCGGCGGGCAGTTGGGGGGCAAAGTGAAAGAATCTTATAGTTTGGGGGGTGAAGTGCAAAAAATCTTATAGTTTGGGGGGCAAATTAAAATAATATAAATATTAAATTTTTGTTTTAAAATTTTATATTTGAAAAATATATATAATTTTTATCTTATACTCACACACAMACAAAGTTGTCAATACAATTCCAAATAAAAAAAAACCCATAAATTCTCAATTAATATTTATAATTTTYTAAATATAAATATTGTCAATACATCTTTAATATTATTATTAATTATTAAACATATGACTAAGTATTATGTAAATTATTATAATACAAAAAATAAAATTATCATTCAATATTCTTATTTGTATAAAAAGTGTGATTAAATACTATATTAATCGTGAGTACATTAATTATTATATAAGATTATAATTATCGAATGATTAATAAAATTAAAATCTTATAATATCAAGTTTTAATTATATTAATAATTCGATAATTATAATCTTATATAATAATGTACTCATGATTAATATAGTATTTAATCACACTTTTTATACAAATAATAATATCGAATGGTAATTTTATTTTTCGTATCATAATATTATAATACATATACGAAATACACATTTATTTTATTTTGTTCAATCATAATACATAATAATATATTATTATGTTACTTAGCCTAATAATTTACATAATACTTAGTCATGTGTTTCATATTTAATATATAAAAGATGTATTGACAATATTTATATTTAGAAAATTATAAATGTTAATTGAAAATTTATGGTTTTTTTTTTTTTAAATTGGAATTGTATTGACAACTTTGTGTGTGTGTGAGTATAAGATAAAAATTATATATGTTTTTCAAATATAAAATTTTAAAACAAAAGTTTAATATTTTTATTATTTTAATTTGCCCCTCAAACTATAAGATTTTTTGCACTTTACCCCCCAAACTATAAGATTCTTTTACTTTGCCTCCTAGCTGCCCGCCGATGGAATCTAAAAGGAATATTCCGCCGGAAATAAAGTTTGGGGGGCAACGTCGAAAATTATTGTACATCAGGGGGCAAAGTGGAACAAAAAATATTTTGGGGGGCAAAATGAAAAAAATTACATACTTTGGGGGGCAAAAAAAATTAGCCCTTAATTTTAAATAGTAAATGCTCAATATGTGATTGATCTACCTGATTTTCCCTTCGCATTTTCTACTTTCTTTTCCCCCCCTCTTTTATCTTTTATTGTTTTTCCTTTTCTCTTTGTCGGTTTATTTTGAGATCAAAAGTCAAAGTTGTTTAGAAGAAGACGAGGCGGAATCTCACTCAATATCATCAACCATGAACAATGAGAAGACCATCGTCTGTACCCACTGGCAGGGGACAAGGATGCCTCCTCTGCTACTACACAATCAGTTTGCGGCCATAGTGATGCACGATAATTTGTTGGTTATGCGTGTAATACCAAGAATTGGTGAATGGATCGTTAAGATTATTGTTGATCAATGGTTGATTATGATTTTTGAGGGTTGAAATCAGGAAAAAAAAATCTGGTTTATCATGAAAGAGAAATTAAGTTTTATCTTTTCAAAATTGGCCCAAGCATGCCAAATTAAAATTTCTAAATTTTACAATTTAACCATAAAACTTCTCAGTTAAATTACATTTTTCTCATCTTATTATTTAAAATTAAATAAAAATAATAAGAAATAAATAATTCCACCACGTAAGTATTTGAGCCCGAATATGATAAATTTGTACTTTTTTGTTTGATAATTTATCCAATTTAGTTGATGTGTTTTGATAATAAACAATATCATGGATGTTTTTTGAAAATGAAAAATATAATTGACTAAAAAAATCAATTTTTCAAGGTCACGTTTCATTTAGGCATAGCAATGAATCTGGTTGAAACGAGAACCGCCCGCCCCACCTTTGACGAGGATAGGCATTATCCACTTTAAGTGGGGATGGAGAATGGGGATGAGGATAATGTCCCCCCACGTCGGATACCCGCAGGTATTCGCCCCCATTTTATACCAATTTGAAACCCGCATATTTTATTAATTATATATATATATATATATATATATATTAGACTAGAGTGTTTGTCGTACTTTTTGAACTTTCTTGTAATTTTCTTTCTTTATATGTAAGTAGACCTAAATATCATGCCCCATAAATTAATTTTATTAAGATTTTTAAGTAGTAATAATTGATATGCAGTCGGATACGAACCGGATATAGCGGGCGAGAGTGGGAATTCGGGTATTACAAGTGGAAGCGGGAATAACCAGACGGAAATACTCATCTAATTTGAAGCGGGAGCGAGATTTGTGGTGGGGCAAATTTTCAAGCGAGGATAGAAACGGAGATATACCCGCCCTGCTTGCCCGCGGTGTTACCATCCCTTGTTTCATTCATAAAAACCACGATATTATTAGTAACGTACTATCTACAGATAATTTAATTGTAAATGCACATTTTACCATAAATGAGGCCAAATACATCTCATAATTTTGCTCATTTCTAATATAAACATATTGATATGAATTTCAAATTATACATTTGATATATATAGCAGTAACAAGCTTTAGAAGGACAACTCAATGCCACAAGCCCAAGTCCACAGTACGAACTCAAATTACAACTAATTGACCATAGGCGGGTCAAATATCACACAAAACAATAAACCTTGACGAATCTACAACAATACTCCTGATCAAAAGAGAGAAACATCAAGGAAATAAAAGTGTGGCCTTGTATATTTTTTGTGTATATTTGGTTCTTTTATTGGAATTGTTAAGATCAGCACCGATTGTTATTCCTAGGTCTCTATGTTTTTTTATATAATTATTTATTATGATTATACTCCACCAAACTTATTAGACTCTAATTATTTTTTGGGCATAAACTAATCGATGATTTCGATGATTTTATTAACCTCAGTACCAATATACCCATGTTTTCACTTTCACCCCAACATTTCAACACCAAAATAATTTCAGGGAAAAATTCATGAAGTTTTTATGATCAGATTTTTCAATCGTGTGTCAAATGCTAGATTTGTTATTAAATTTAATTTTTTCATGTTTATGAATTTCTAATTAATAATGAGATTAACTATTCGTTCGATGATCGGGTAATTGATCAAGCACCAAAAATAAGGTACGATGATTGTAACAGTGAGTTTAGAGATCAAAGATTTGAATCACGAAAAAATCGGATGCTGTTAAGACGATCGAGCAATTGACTGTGTCTAATAAAAAATTTTAAGTTTACCTTCATTTTGCTGTTGGTATGATAAAAAACTATTCTTTGTGGCATTTTTATGTACATGAGATTTCAGGCCTTATATATCAAATAGCAAGAGCTAATACCTAACAAGATTGGAATCACACACACCAAACTCATTTCACAAATCTACTTATATTTGAATAAAATCTATGTCAAATAAATGAAAAAATAAAACCAACTCCCATAGAAGAATAAATAAATGAATTGAAATAATGATGTATCAAAAAATGAAGCTGGACTAATGCAGAAACAAGCCAAACACAAACTTATTCTCCAAAGGAGTCAAATTCAAATCCAGGCACAAAGCTCTCCTAACTTGCGGCTGAGAAAGGGACAAAAATGGGTTTTTTGTCTGCTTAATCTGATGATCACCGTCGCGGATAATATTGGCCGTCGATCTGTGCCTCCTCATATGGCCTCCAAGTGCTTGCCCCATTGGGAACTCAAGCCCACATATGGAGCATTCGTGGCTTTTCGGCTTTGCCGCAAAAAATGGCGGCTGATCATCTCCGGCCGCCAGCCTCGGCTTCTTGTGGCTTGCTCGGTGGCCGCCCAATGCCTGAAACGACGTGAATTGCTTGTCACATGTTTTGCACGTGAATACTCGATTAATATTATTCGAATCTCGTCGGCCGGATAATAATACTAAACATTTGGCCATGGCTGTTATGTCAATATTATTGTCATCATCTCCTTCTCTATTCCTCTTCATCATGGTGTTTTTTAGCAATAATAATAATAATAATGATAATAATAATGGATACAATTTGTTAAGTTGTTTGAGTAATGAGAAAGGGACTCAAAGGATGTATGTATTTATATAAAGAGGTTTGTTTGGGTAGTCAAACACTTTGACTTTATATAATAGTTGACCTTTCCCAAGGAGGAAAGTGGAAATCAAAGAAATAGGGCTGGCTATTTATCTTGATTAGGAAGCAAGTCAAATAAATGCAATAACGCGAACGGACTGGTTGTGTGTTTTCTGGTTAGGTTAATTTTCCCTTTTTCGTAAAATAATTTCTGCTAAGCAATAGTTTCTTCATAAACTATAATATTATTGACTAAATAAATATGTTCTAGAATATATGAGTTTTTAGCGTGAAGTATAACATAGGAACACGGAAATTTAAAATATAATTTGGAATATAAAACTTTACATTACTTAACTCTACATAATTACACACACATATATATAATCACTTAGTTAATAATTTCAATTCATTAAAAACAATAATATTTCAAGCTTTTTGCAAGAAAAAAAATATTTTTTATATTGTGATTATTAAAAATTTCAAAAATTATATTGATGTCTATAAAATAAAGAGTGTTGGTCCTTTATTTCCATGTATATTTCAAATTGATCAATTTTGAATTTCAAAATTCACATGGTTCATTATAAAATTGAACTATTACAAAAATTACATGTGAAATTTAGAGTATTTACACAGAAAAAACCTATAATAATTTTAAAATTATAAAAAATCGTGAGATTTGACTCTCTGTTATTTTTAAGGTGTTAACAGTAATATTTTTAAATTTACAAGGGTAATTTTTGAGGAAAAGAAATTATTATTGAAAATATGAAAGGTGAAATCAACTATATATCAAGGGACAATTTGTAAGAAAATTTTTAATTTATTTTGTTACCCTAAACTCCAATGGTAGTTTTGTAATTATATTAACCCTTATAAAGAAATCCTCGAGGTTTATTCTAATTATAAGGAAACTAGTGACTGTATTTTAAAATTACAAAAATGTAATACTACTTGAATCTATATTTTAAAAATTGCATTTATCAATAAGAACTTATATTAAGAAAAAATGATTTAATTAATTTGATAGATATATATTACTTAAATATACCTATCTATATAATTAATCATTCAAAACAAATAATTAAATTTTTTATGCGATTACAAAATTAAAATAATTGGTTTTGCAAAGCACAGGGGTATACATTAACAAGGAAGATATTTTTTAGGGAATATCCTAACAATTTCATTTACGTTCACTCTCTCTAATTTTAAAATAAGAAGAAAAAATGCGATTGAGTAAGTATTTTTTTTTCATACGTAGATAAAATACAGGTAATGTACGGGTATAAGTACTTAAGTACTGGCAGAGCATGAGATAGGCATAATGAGAATGAGTTTTTTTTTTTTTTTAACACGGGTATGAAAATGGGCATTAGAGCAACTCCAATACTGTAATAGTTCAATGATTAAATTTTGACACCTAAAAACTAATTTTTAAGCAAAAATATCCTCAAATGCAAAAGGTCATTGGTCTTTATGACGTGTCACCGTAAAAAGAGATACATGTTTATAAGAATGGTTTAGTTTTAGATCTGACTTGTAACATGGCAACTCAACAAATTCATGTTTTCAAATTTAAAAAAATAAAATAAAATAAAATAATTATTATACCTATTTTTATTTATTTCTTAAGAGGCATAGACCACTTGCATTGAAGAGAAAAAATAAAATTTATTATTCTAATTTGTAACATGCCATGTAAAATATTTTGACACATGTGCACTGAACATTACCCTATACTATACATAACCTACTCGCTACCATTCTTAATTATGGGTTACTCAAATAACCACTTAAGTCTATTTTGTGAGATGGATAGAGGGAGTAATCAAAACAAAATGAAGCGTGAAAGGGCATATGCGTCATTGAACACGTAACACAGAGAGTAGCAGTGTAATTTTCTGGAAAGTTTCAAACATAACACCTTTGAAGCAACTTAAATGCGAGTCAATCTGTCATAGTAGTCCAAGATTTGGTACATGTAGAATATCTTAGGAGTGTCAAATTGGTCGTATCGGGTTCTTATTGGGCCAACATGATAAAGCACGACACGATAAGTATAAGCACAAACATGTCACGATAAGTTTATCGGGCCTATAATTTAAACCCGAACATGAAACGATAAAAATACGAAAAGCACGGCACGGTACGATAGACACGATAAGTAAAAATGTTGAGTTTATTTTAATCCGGCCCGTTAAGCACATTAAGTCCGTTAATTAATAAAATACATGACTTTCTTAATAAATTTAATACATATTTATAAAGCTATCAATACAAATTGTCAAATATACTAATGATAAATTAAAAATCACAAATACTAATAACGAATAAATGAATATAAAAATGGGAAATTAAAATATTATCGTATCTTATCGTCTTCATCGAGTTAGCCTGTTATCAACCCGTTTTTTAATATACCTTATCGTGCCAACTCAATAAAGTTTGAACCCGATAAGACTCAACCCAAACTCTATTACCACTCCTAGAATATCGATCAATCGATTGTAACTCGTTTTACCACTTCTAGAATATCTTTCCCTTTTAACATATTTGTCAACTAAAGGTCACGTGTTGGTTTATTGGGGGCCTACTGCAAACTTTGTGAGTAGCATTTTAAGAAATATATAGAAAACTTGTGTTACGTCGACTTAAGCGGTTGGGTCAGTTAGGCAATTTCCTAACCCTAAATTTCAAAATTATATATTTTATAAATATAATTTATTATTTCATTTTCATTCGTTTCATAAAGATAGTTCAATTAATATATTTAATATATTATTAATTTTTTTATTTATACACATACATTTAATTAATATTCTTTAAAATACTAATTAATCTCTAGGACAATAGAATATTGATGATAACAATGTAAAATTTTAATATTTTAATACAAATAAACTAATTTCAACACCAATTTCTTAAATTATTAATTGATATTAATAAATTCGAGAAAGGCAAATTGAAAAATAATATATAAATTAATATCTTAACTATATAAATTATCGATTTCTTAATTTGTGTGAAATTAACCGTAAAACTATCAATATGGAACGATGGAGAATATTTTTTTAAAAAAAATACTAACAAAATAAGAAACCCTAAAATACTAAACTAA
>BMAC01000719.1:377780-454682 GCA_014905375.1 Phtheirospermum japonicum
AACAATACTATACATTTAGGATGCTTTAAAAAAGGAATAGTGTATTATATAAAATGAATGGAGAGAGTATATCACAACAAGTAGGCATGTTATAAGAAAGAAAAAAGAAAAAAAACTATTATATTCCATTGCAAACTAACACACTAAAGGTTTGAATTATGAAAATTGCATGCGTTCCTCTCGTTTTAAAGATTTTGTTTTATCTCTCTTTCACAACATGTTTTTAAAGAATATTTTTTTGTTTGTTTCTTTTTCATACATGGATGTGCATATGACTAGAATTCTCCAAGGTTTTTTATTGAAGAATATGATACTCGAAGCTTTAAGAAAATCGAGTCTAGTTAAAAAAAAAAAAAAGCCTTGTTCTGTTAGGAAAATATGTCAATAAAGGAATTTGAGAGAGCCGAGAAAAAAACACTTGTTATAAAACTTGAAGTGTAATAAAACTTGAAGACAGCATTTCGTTAAGCACCCAATAATTAGAAATTTCGAAAGTGTCAATTTTCTCATTTAATACTTACATTTTTAGTTATATAAATGTAATTGTACTTTTTAAAAAAATGTAACTCTACATAATATTTTATAAAAAATATACTCTATCAAAAATGACAACTGTATGAATAAGAATGGCAATTTTAAACGCAAAAATAAATTTAGCACCATATGTAAAAGTTACGTATATGGATTTTTATCATATTTCATCAATTTCTCTTTATCAAATTAATTAACCTTATGAAGTATGGACCTATATTATCTGAATAAGGAAAATCCGCGTGGAACAAAGATTTGCTAATAACTCTTTAATAATAGTCCCTTTCTTTTTCTAATTGAGTTAATTAATACCCAATTCAATCAAACCAGGAAGAATGATTAAACTACCGATTGGTATATCCGTGATCCACTGTGCCTATCTAAGTTCTTAAAATTTTGAAAACTTGATGTATATAAAAAAATACTATATTTTATTTGTTATATTAAAAATTAAAAAATTTCATATCTCATTATATCTATCATATTTACATAGTGTTGTCAAAACGGGCTAAAAGTCCCGCAGGGCTGGCCCGTCAGCCCGCGTAAACGGGGGGCTTGGAATGCCATTTTCCAGCCCGTTTAATCGCGGGCTTTTTTTGCCCGTCCCGTTCACTGACCCTTTTTTTTTTTTTTTTTTTTAATTTTTTAAATTTTATTATTATTTATAATTAGAATTTATATTGGTTAAATTTGAAAACATATTTGTATTCCTTTTATTTTCTATAACCCGTTAGAATACTTAAAATATTATAATAACTTTTTTAATTTTTAGTTTTATTTTTTATAATTTTTAACATAAAAATAAGATTTTAAAAAAAAAAGGACCAACCCGCGGGCGGCTGCGGACATACGTTTTCCCAGCCCGCGAAAAAAAGGGGCTGGGCCCGCGCCCGCCCTGTTTTTGGGGCAGCCCGCGGACGGGACGGAGCGGGCTGGGCCCGTTTGACAATGCTATATTTACATAATCAAAATAGTTTATTCTTACTTTGTACTTTGCTAATAAGAACTAAATGTTATTTTAATAATTTTACTCATACCTTTATTATTTTATAATTTTAATTATTTTAATTAAAAGAATATTAAAAACATTTGATACCTATAATTATATCACCAATCATCTTTCTTAATATACATAAAATGATCAATTGCGACAAATAAAATGGAACAGAAGGAGTAACGAGTAAGAATTTTTTGTTGTTTTTAGAATTAATCTTTTTACATTCAGTGAAAATGTCAAGTTATGTTTGGAAAAGCAGATGATAATGTATTTTTTATATTTGAATCATTTTACTTTTTATCGCAGATGTCAGATCCATGTTAAATCATGTCAAAAAGTGAATGTGAGAGAGTATTTCTTCAAACTGCAGATTTTTTTATTTTGGTGGATGTGACTGTGAATGCTTTCGTCATCTGCGATAACATCCTACAGTTTAAATTATTTTCTTCCAGATTTTTTTTTTTACAGTTTTCGCTAGATCCAATCTTGTAATTGTGAATCTTAATTTTTGAAAGAGTTGTACTGATTTAGATCATATCTACTCTTTACGAGTTTTTTAATTTATCTTTACTTGGTAAATTATGATTCTTTGTAATCGTTAATAACAAATTTTAATTAGTAAAGGTTTTACCCTGTTAGCTTGACTATAAGAATAAATATTATTCTTATAGCCAAATAAAACGCGTGTCTTTCACTGTTCCTCTACTTATTGTTTACACTCTTCAAAACATACATGTGTTTAATTGTTTAAGCATTGAATCGTAGGCTGCAATTTTTTCAGGATACATGATACATGTACACTTGCATTTGATACATGATACATATAAACTCGCGTGGATGATATAAATTGTCAGAAACGACTTGGAAATAATTTTTCCAGTAGTAAAGTACAATTTTATATACTCAATGTTCTACAAATCAGGTTAGGTAGAGCCTAGGCGCTAGACGACCTCTGGGCGCTGCAATTTTTGTCTAGACTGCCCTAGATGTCCGGACAGTTAGACAACGCCTAGCCGGTGTAAGCGACTGCAATATTAGGCGGGCTAGGCAGCATCCAGGCGAGTCTAGGCGGGCCGACGCACATGCGCCAAGTTTTATTTTTTTACAATCTTTTATTTTCTTATTAATTCTTTATATAAATAATGTAAGTTTTTAATTTTATTTGTGCAATATATAAGTTGAAATTTTCGAAAACAAATCCTATTTTTTTTTCTATTTTTTTCGATTTCTTTTATTTTTAAATTTTTCGAGGGAAATTGCATTCCCTCGGTATTTATTAATTTTTTTTTAAAAAAAAGAGGGATTTTAATTCCCTCGGTTCTCCGAGGGATGCATTCCCTCGGTATGGTTGCCCTAATAAAACAGGTGGGCAAGCCGCCCGCTGTTTTCTTTGCACCTACAGAAACGAAAAAGAGAGAAGAGAAAGAAGAGAAAGAAAAAAAAAAAAAAAGAGAAAGTGTCTTGCATCCTCATCCACCACCGACCGCCGCCACCGCCACAGCCGGAAGCTCCACTGCCGCGCCGCCTCTGGACGAAGCTCGACAGCCGCTCCACAACCCGCCTTTGCCACACGCAGCCGCCGCCGCCGTCTTCTCCAGCCACCACCGCCTTCAAAGGTAACCCCACATCCCCTCTTTTGTTTTTGTAATTTATATAATTTTAGGGTTAGGTTTATGATTATTTTTAGTGTTTAATTTCTAATTAGGATAGAAATCTGGGTTTGTTATTTAATTTGAATTGAATTAGTGGTTTTTCATTCAATTATGCAATTAAGGTTTAATTTACGGTTTATTTTATAATTAGGTTTGAAATTAGGGTTTATAGGTTAGGATTTGAAATTAGGGTTTATAATTATATAATAGTTTATAATTATAGTTTAATTTAGGTTTAATTTAAAATTATGCAATTTATGAATAATTAATTAATTAGGGTTCAATTTAGGAATAATTATATAATTAGGGCTCAATTTAGTAATAATTATATAATTAGAGTTCAATTTAGTAATAATCAATTAATTAGGGTTCAATTTAGTAATAATCACATAATTAGGGTTCAATTTAGGAATGATCAATTTATTAGGATTTAATTTAGGAATAATTGTATAATTAGGGTTCAATCTAGTAATAATTATATAATTAGGGTTCAATTTAGGAATAATTACACAATTAGGGTTCAATTTATTAATAATTAATTAATTAGGGTCCAATTTAGGAATATTGTGATATATGCATGTATGCACCCATTATATTGTATATATACTGTTCATGCATGGGAAGCCGTGGTGATCGGCCGGAATTTAAATTTGTTTATATATATTATTGTCATTGGTGTTGTTGGTTGTATACCGTCGGATGTTGACGTGGGTTACGGCGCCGGCCGAGAGTTGTTGTCCCTCCAATAGCGGGTTTTCAAATATTTTTTCTAAAAACGTGATAGGGTGTCTTGTGATTTTATTTAAATTTTCAAAATATTTCTCAAAAATGTGACGGTGGTAACTGCTTGTTTGGAACCTTGGCGAAGTGACGTGATGCATATAGATCACTTGTTTGATACTAATATCAAATAGAAGAATTTGAAACTAACTTTCGAATTATTCCAATATTCCTTAGACCCGTTTGAGATTTAGTATCAAATATAGAGTTTGATACTAAATTTTGAATTGTCCCATTTTTGGACAGTTTGAGAATGTGACTTGTAGTATGGTTATCTTATGTGTATGTTTTTTCTTAGGTTTTGAAAATTTGGTTTTTGCATTTCTCTAATTGTTATCGGGTGCACTGAAATATATGTGCACTACGAGAACTGAGGGGAGATGCTGCCGAAATCTTGAATCTAAGAAAAATGCATATTTTAAGATAATTCATACTACTAAATGTCACGTTTTTTAATGGGATAGAAGCCTTACCAATTATAATATATACTCGTATTTTGTAAAATGCTCATATTATTATCTAATAATTTTATCAGATGCCGTTGCGTCGAAATTTCGGTAGCGTGGGTCGATCAGATATGGGGTCGGCTAATCGTTTAGCTGATTTCGATACCGACTACATGGGTCTCGGTACTGATCATCCAGCGCAGACACCTTATCAGAACCCGACGCCGATGTGCATACACCGTCACAGACCCCATCCGACGCGGGTACATCACAGACCTCGTCACGACGACAGTTGGTCCCACCGCAGAGGGGTATGACTCAGGTTTATATTGCAGGGAATAAGTAAGTAAATCAATGATTTTAAAATTGTAATTATCATTATGATTAAATTTTATTTGTAACAAAAAAAAAAACACACAATTGAATACATGCTGCACAGTAGAGGGGGCAAAGTGTTCACTATACTCCGTATGATCTTTGAGAAGGATCTCCATCCCGCCGGGTGGTGCTATAAGGCGGTCCCTAAAGAGGTTAAGGAGTTCTGGTGGGATATGTTTAAGGTAATTTTATTATTTTATGTCCAAATTTGTTAATATTTACCGTAAAAACACAATCATATGTATCAATTGAATTGTAATTATTATTTTATTTTGCAGGAGCTTTGTTATTGGGATCCGGCAGCCTATAGTGATGAACAGATACAGGGTGTATTTGGATATCGTAAGTAATTTTAGATTATAATAATATAATATTTATTTGTTTAATTTTAATTATTTGAAAATTCTATTTGGATACAGGAGCGGGAGACGGATGAGCCGGCTAAGTGCTACGATCTTTTTTTACGTATCACTAAAAGAAAGACGGCGCGTTTATCGATACGAGATCTAGTCTTATTAGTGTGAGTTTTTTTTCTTATTTTTAACTTATTCTTTGATTTTAACGTATAATTTTAATAAGGAGTTGTATTTTAGGAGGAGTACGAGCGACAGCTGACCTAGGAACAGGAACGTGCGTGTTCCCAGGAGGGGAGTAGCGAGGTTGACCAGGACCGGGTTTTCCTCGGCGTCGTCGGGTCGAGTAAGGGACGACATTACGGCACCGACGCGTATGGGAAGGTGGTGGCTGCTACGAAGGGTTTATTCGGGGCCGCTCTTCTTCCACCTCCTCCCAGGCTGATAGGACCCACGTCAGAGAGCTCGAGGCGCAGGTCCAGACTCAGAGGGTGGAGCTCGAGGCGATGCAGCATCAATACGCCGAGGAAAAGCGACAACATGCGGAGGAGCGCCGGCAGCAGGAGGAATTTCAGGCGCGGATGGATGCCTAAATGGCTGAAATGTATGCTCGTTTCCAGCAGTACCCCCCTCCCCATCAGCAGTACCCCTCCCCATCCATATGACAGTTTGATTTTTATATAAACTTTGTTACTATGTCGAACGCATGTAATAATTCTTAAATTTTTAAATATTTTTATAATAATTGGTTTATTTATTTATCTTTTCATTAATGATTTTTTTCAAATTTTGGGAATTTTAATAATTGAACAGGAATTAAAATTAAAATTGAATATTAAAAATTATTAAAAAAAATTAAAACCGTTGGGACAATCCCTCGGAAAAATCAAAAAAATTATTTAAAAAAAAATCGAGGAAAAAATCCCTCGGAATAATCAAAAACCGAGGGAATAGTCTGCCCTCGGAATACCGGGGGAAAATACAGTCCTCGGTTTTTTCGAGGGAACATTTTTTTTTAAATAAGTTGCGGCGATTTTATTAAAAAAGGAGAAAAAGTGTTCGAGTACATATCAAACAATGAAAAGAAAACAAAAATAAACTAGCGCTTCATAAGAAATCCTCGCTTAAGAGAACTCTTTGAATCTTTGCGTAAAGGAGTAGAAGCTTCGTCTTCAGCCATATCCGCCCAAAATTGTCCAGAAGCAACATCCATAAGGTGTAGGGCAGGAGAGGATTTTGGATCATTGATAATGAAAGGAGTAGAAGACTCCTGTTGTAATTTTTTAATTATATCAATTAATTCCCGATCAGTGGCAGGTTTACGAAAAATAGGGGTGCGATGTTGGCTGCCAAAATCCGACTCGTCCACTATAATACCTTCGTCATGAGCAAGACAAACTAATGGAGTACGTTGAGCTGAAGGAGGGAACTTATCCGAGGAACCCATGGCTACCTGATCAATACCACTCTTACTCGAAGAAGCAGAATTCTCATAAAGCACAAGCTGTCGAGAAGTGTCACAAACTATCTCACTCGTTTTGCAAACGGTCGGTTGGTTCTTCCTGCAGAGCTGCGCAGTTAGTTTATCACCCTTGTCTGTGTCACTGTCAGAAGGCTCAGAAGCAGTACGGTAAACCTGCTCTTCCGATCCAGAAGGAGTAACAATAGTATCAGCGGCTTTAGGAGCCGTGGTCACGGGAGCGGGAGGTAACGGTTTGGACTCGGACCCTGAAGTAGGCTCAGGATCGAAGCGCCGAAGGATCCAGGCGAGAATCAGAACGGTTACGGACCACCGAGGCATTGGGTGGTGACTCAAGTTCGAGATCAGACTGTAATGCTTTAAAAGCGTTGGAAGTCATCAGCGAAGAAGTAGTAGTAGGGACTGAAACCGGACGGTATTCCATACGGGTGCGGACCATCGGAGCTCGAGAATTAGAACGCCGACGAGGGCATCTGGTGTTAACCGTCTGCCAATCATCGCCATCCACCTTCGGGGTGGCGCGAGATTTACGAGAAGGACAAGACCAGACAAGGTGCCCCACCGTTTTACAAGATGAGCAAAAGTCCGGAATGTTCTCATAACCCAAAGAAATGTAACCGCAATACCCCTCACGTTCAATCATGACCGTTTCATGCAGGGTATGATCAAGATTTAACTCAACCAGCACACGAACAAAGTGGCCGACAGAGCCATTAAGGGAACGCTCATCAATTTGTAGGGGAGTTCCAACTACCCTAGCGATATTCAAAATAAAAGATCGTTCCCAGTATTCAATAGGCAGTTCGTATATGCGAATCCAAACCTGCGAAGAAGACGAAGGCATCTTATAGGGGTTGAAATCTGGGKTCCATGGGAAGAGCCTAAGAGTGGATGAACCTAGMTTYCAAGACGCTTTGGCAAACGCACGTTTTCGATCCTCAAARAGGGCAAAAGAAATACTGAAAAACCCCTTGCCAAGCGGAAYGAAATTCCAATCGCCGGTGATGTTCCATGCAGAAGACAGAGATTCCTTGATAGAGGCAATCGTAAGCGGTTTTGATCCCTTCGGTTGGAGAAGGCGGCCAATGAGAGAGCCCCGTAAAAGTGAAACACGAGATTGGTAAAGGGYCTCGTCAATCTTRACCGAAAARTAATCTCCCTTTTTGAGCRGAGRAGCCCCTAAGGAATAATTTAGCGAAGACGGAATTGCGGGAAGGGAAGCGGACCYGACCGTCGGSCCCGGGTGRCTCCAAAAAGATGAGCCAAAATCGCATGGAGAGGTGTTAAATAGGGGTGGCCGCTGCTGGGCTAAAGGATGGCTCAAAGGGGCAAGGCTTTGGGCTGCCAGAACAGGCTCCTTGTCATGGGGCTGGGCTGCCAAAAAGTGATCCTGAGCTTGGGCCTGGAAGGTAGCAAAAGCCGCATGGTCTTGGCTTAAGGGCGCTGAAGGATCCGCCTGGGCTGCCAGGGTTAAAGGCTGGGGAGTAATCGATTGGGCCTTGGGATGTTGGAAATAAAAAGACGCCTGGGCTTGGGGCTGGACTAAAGGGGAAGCGGCTTGGGTTTGTGCTTGACGGGCCGCAAGGGCTAAATGGGATTGAGGGAAACCACCTGGTGTGGAATTCACTTGGACATGGGGCAACACCAGATTTGTCCTAGGGTTCGAGTAAGGGTCGTGTCCCAACTGCAGCGGGTCGAACCTCCCATACGTGGGTTTCACTGCATGGGAAACCCTAGCGGCTGAAAGGTGCGGCGCAGAAAAAAGATCAGCCGAGAAAGTCGGATCAGGCACAGCCGAGGGATGTCGGGAAACCACTGCAGTGGCCAAGGGTTGGTGGCCCAGGAAACCAGAAAACGGGGCCGTGATGGAGGGTTGCGTCGCCGCCGGAGCGAAAGAAAACCCAGAAACATGGACAGCCGTACAATCTGCAGGGGTTGCCGATATGGAAGGAGGAGGAGGCGCGACTGAAAGAAGAAGAGCGCCGGGGGGAGAGTCTCCGGGGAAGCAAAAGGGATTACCTTGTGCGTCAAATAACCGCTTGGGGAACGTAGCCGGTGGCAAGGAGCCAAATGAAATGGTGGCTGGTGTGCTGAAACGGAGAAACCGGGAATGGATAAAGATTCTCCCATCTGGACAGAAACGGGCGACGTCGTGTCGGAGAAGAGACCCTCTGGGAGAGCGGGTGAGAGATCAGCCGCGTGGGCTGAGCTTGAGCTTCAGGGGAGCAAACCGCCGAACTCTGAAGCGGCCAAGCGAGTGTGGCCGGAAAAATCTGCCGGACTTGCTGCTGTTGAAGTATGGATTGCTGGTGATCGGGAAACGGAGACAAGGGCTGCTGCAGAGCCATAACCGGGCAGGGGTGCTGTAAAACCGGGGACAAAGTGGCTTGCGTCCGGTGACAAGGTGAAGACGCCGTGAACCCGGCGAGTGGTCGACTAGGTCGAGAAAAATAGGAGAGAGAACAGAGATTTTTTTTGCGTCGTTTCATTTTTTTTGAATTGGGAACCACTAGACCAAGCTCTTTTTCCGAGGGAACATATTCCCTCGGTATTTTGAAGGAATTATCCCCTCGGTTTTCCGAGGGAAACATCCCCTCAGTATTTTCTCGGTTTTTCCGAGGGTTGTTCGGAGATTTTTCTGAGGGAATGTTTCCCTCGGAAATTCCCTCGGTTTCAAATTTTTGAGGGTGTTTTCCTCGGAAAAATTACCGAGGAGGATATTTTCGAGCGAATTTTTCCCTCGATTTTGCCCAAAACTGAGGGATTTTGCCTCAAAACCAAGGAAAAAATCCCTCGAAAATCTGTTTGTTTTTTTTTTTTTTTTTTTTAAGTGATGAATATTTATAAGCCTATATAATCATCGAAAGAATGACGTAATCAATATGAAGTGTGAAAGGCAAGTCAGCACTCAAGCATGTAATATGGCTTAGCGAATAGAATGCAATACAACGTTTCTAGAGCTTTTTGTACATTTGTCTCATACTTAATTTCAGTTCTTAAAAAGTATTATCTTTATATATTCTCAACTAATTAAGGAGAAATGTGGGCTACTTAGTGGGAATAGTAAGAAATATTAACCCACGAGCCACGACTATACATTTCATCTGGAAGTATATACATTAAGGTTCAGTTCACATGATCAACTACAAACCAACACCAATGAGTTCACACATCTTCCGATACTCATTATTCAATATCTTAATAAAATATAGTATTAATACTATTTGTAAGCACTAATCTCATTAATTATTACAGAATACACATGTGATTATGGACTGAGTAAGAATATTTTTACTCAGTCCAAGAATTAATATGTTTTTATCAGCTGCCTAATATTTGCATATCAATAAATTTCCTTATTGTGGTTAGTACACACTGCTCTTTTCATTCTTTAATTAATACTTATGGGTTGTCAATTATTAAATTCTACACGAGAAAAATAAATTAAACTCTTTTGATCATCTTTACACGGAATTAAAATCACATTGAGGACTAACATAAATAACAAATTAATATGAAAATGAATACAGTAACTAAACACTAAAAAAAAAAAGGAAGATTTTGTTTGCCTATGTTTTAAGCGTAGGAAATAATTATGATGATTAATGCAAATTTACCAATAGAAATGACAATTTATTTTCTTTATATTAACTTACTTAGATTAACAATTGCTGAGATTGTGTATTTGAGGGTCAATTCCTCGTAAAAATTTATATTCCCGAATTATTTAATTCTTTATTACTGTTTTGTTTTAATTATTCGTACAATAACAACACGTACATGATTATTTGTGAGAGCCGTGCCAATTTATTTATATATCTACTGAAATCATATACGTACATACACAATACAACCAACCATGTATAACACTACAAGATCCATGGGCTTCTCATCATATCCTATATATATACTATTAACAAATGAACAAATCATGGTTTATATATCTAGAATAAGAAACAAATAATAAGGTGAAATAAAAAAGGGCTTTCAAATGAAATCAACAAAAGGAACATGACTAACTTTGCCAAACACAAACTTGTTCTCCAAGGGAGTCAAATTCAAATCCAGGCACAAAACCCTTCTATTGTTGGGCATTAATTTCTTCACAACTTGCGGCGGAGAAAGTGATAAAAAGTGATCATTTTGTGTCCGTTGAATATTGACCGTTGATCTATGCCTCCTCATATGCCCTCCAAGTGCTTGCCCTATTGGAAACTCGAGCCCACATATCGAGCACTCGTGGCTTTTCGGCTTCGGCGGTGATAGTGGCGGCTGATCCTCTCCGGCCGCCAGCCTCGGCTTCTTGTGGCTTGCTCGGTGGCCGCCTAATGCTTGAAACGACGTGAATTGCCTGTGGCATGTTTTGCACGTGAATACTCGATTAATATTATTCGAATCTTGTCGACCGGATAATAATACTAAGCATTTGGCCATGGCTGTTATGTCGATATTATTTTCATCATCTCCTTCTCTATTCCTCTTCATCATGGTTTTTTTTTTTAAGTAATGAAAATGAAAACAAGTGGATATTATTTGCTAAAGGGACTCTTATATAAAAGGGTTTTTTTTCTTGGGTAGTTGGGTGTATAGTTTGACTTTGTGTACATGTTGACCTTTCGCAAGTAGGAAACCAACGAAATTGGGCAATCGAGTCAAATGATTGGAACGTACTGCGTGTTTGCTTGTTCATAGTAAATTACTGGGAGTTTATTAATTTCTAAGTATTGAATAGGGTATGTTTGATGACCAATAGATGAAATATCTAGATAAAAGATATTTGTTAAATAAAGTAATTATATTATTTAAATCATTTGTGGACAATACAGCGATAGAGCATACGTTACACGTGTGAATGTCCTATTACTATATATAAATACGAATATATGACTTATAACTCGTCTTTACTACTTTCTAAAGCCATGCACTTCAAATATACCCTACTAGTAATTTATATTTTATTCCAATCCATATTTAACATTCTTGCTAAATGTAAATGTGCGAAATGAGCAAATGGATAAAAGTAAAACAGTTGTTTTAGTCTTTTCTTTTATTTTTTCAATTTATCGTTCTGCATTTCAAAGTAATTTAATTCTTATTTTTCATATTTTACTCATATCATTTAATCATCAGCACATTTTTCTATATACTCATTGAAAAAACTTCTTGAGATATAAGTATCTTTGGGGAAGTGAAAGAGAAAGAAAACCTACTAAATAAAAGAATAATTAAATGAAGTTAATATCCCACTTTGATTAAAAATTTCACGAAATTAAAAATAATAATTAATATTATAATTAGATATCTAAGAAATATTATATTATTTTGTTTAAAAGGACTAAAAATAAGAATTAATAATACGATGGGTAAACTTAGTAAAGTGAATTTTTTTTTTTTTGTAATATAAAAAATCGACTCTCTATTGTTAATGTAAATGAAACAGATAGAGCGGGACAAGTTTTTATAATATGCGACAAATTGAATAGGGATGAAGTTTATATTATTATTTTCCTCTATTTTTTAATATTTGTGAACAATCATAAAATTATTAAGTATATTGAAACGCAAGGAGTAGGAAAATGTAAAACTACCCTTGAGGTAAATCCAACAAAGTTTCAGATTTTAAGAAGAATCAACGAGTTTTGATTTTGCAGTAAATTTAGAAGTGTAGCTGTAATATTACGAATATTAGGGATTTTTTTATGAAATGTTCTTTTATGCGAAATGAAAAATATATGACGAAATGAGATTAAAGAATTTTTATAATTAAGATCTTGAATCTTCTTTGGATTATTTTATTTATAAATTAAAAACTAAAATTAGAACGGAAAATATTTAACATGAGTTTATGAGTAGACTTTCCATTTTTTTTTCTAAAAGAAGTTACGTTCAAAGCCATATTTTCTAGATTGAAGAATATAAAGGTTTTTAAATTCTCATCAAATAGTATATGTCAAGAAAAACAAAAGTTGATGGAGTAAACATTTAAAAAAAAAATAAAAAATGAAACAACCACAACTATTGGTCCTAGAGTAGAAAATAAGGTGGATAATTAGTATAATAATCAGAAGAATGATGTAATCAAAATCAAATGTGAAACGAGAACCAAGTGAACCGTCACTGAGCAGTGAGCACGTAAGCCTGACGTCACGGCTTAGGCAATAGGAGTAAGAAATTCTAGAAATTAAGAAGCTGCATGGTTATCACCATAAGTCAATGTGACTCGGCTTAAAAAAGTGTGTATCTCTCTTTTAGTAAAAGATTTGACGTGTGTAGATTAACACTTAGTCGCTGAAGGAAAAATGATGATTATTTGGGATTAATATAGAGTAGTGTGATATTAATATAGTTATATATGGATATACATGGAAATGAAAATGTAAATATAGTAACAAGTCTATCTTGAAACACTCGAAATAACAATAAAGCCTATTTTCATAGGATGGGTTGAATATTAAAATTTAAGGAAAAAAACTTTTTTACTCTCAAGCCATCGCGTCTTTCACAATTTCTCATATGAACTATTATTTATAATAAATCATCATATGACATATGCTCCATTTATAATTTATACTCTGCACCAAAATTTTTGTGATTTCACGAGATATCATCTGATTTGAGTTGGGGTATTTTTGAATTTTCACAAAGAAGACGACTTTTTTATCATCATTTTTACAGATTACCGTGTAAATTATTATTTGTAATATTTATGTGTGTTTTGCGGTTCACAATCCCCACTAGGATTTTAGTTTTTTTTACACCTCACCTAGTTTTTAGGGCACTTTTGTAACTACAGCTTATAATATTTTAAAAAATATATAAATAAATAAATAAATTATGTTTATTATATTTGAAGGAAAATAATTGAATTACACTTTTGATATGTCACAAGTGAGATTAACATATATATTAAGTATTTTAAGGAAAACATACACTTTTGATGTGACACAGATGATTAACCACCTCAATAACATCCTCAACTACAAAAAAAGACCGCCGACTTGTCCACAAAGCCCATTAAAAGCTCATTGCATACGATTATATTCCTACATAACAATTTTATGATAAATTATTAGGTATAATCGTGTGTATATTATATTGTATATTTGGGTAGAAATAAAATTTTAATATAACAAATGTTCATCTTAATTAAAATAAGTTTTTTTATTTGTTAAGATAAATTCTCATTTTTACTATAATAAATATATGTTTATGAACACATAACTACCACAAACATGTTCATATTCTCTGTGATGTGATAAGAAATATTCATATCTGTTCTATTAAAGTTGCATTTTAATTGTGATAAAAGTTTATCTCCGCGAAAATAAATATCAATATATATTTCTATAAATGTACATATATGTTAAAAATCTCCAATGTGATAAATATAAAAATCTTCATGATATATATATATGAACATGTGGCACGATCAATCATGTAAATATAAATTTTTATTGTATTAAATGTTCATATTTGGATGTACTGTATAATGTACGGCGAATTTATGCCGCCTCTAACAGAATCTATCTTCTCACTAATCAAATTGAAAAATGAAACAACATGATGCAATATGTATATTAACAATTATATCAATAAAATAAACATACATATAAGAGAAAATGGATGTTTTTACACACCTCACGTAATGAATACATTTTTCTTTATTAGGTAGATAAGAAAACTCATTTTACTACACAAATTTGGTGAAAATATCAAAACACCATCAAGTTTAATAATAAAAATAAATTCACCCACCATTTTATTTATCAGATTTTCTTATATTCGATGCTTCAATTCTAACTCACATTTTCCTCAATTACGTAGTAGCCTACTATCCTTTCTAAAGAGGGAAAAAAAAGTTTGTTCATTTTCTGGGGGGAAATTTGATGTACTCATTTGAAGTGTTTTACATTTTTTGAAGTTTTAATATCGCGAAACGTGCTATTTAAGTTGTTATATTTTTTCATTGATGTGTTTGTTGTAACTTGAAAATTGAGGTACCGATATAATGAGAATTTGTTTTTGTGAGTTTTTGAGTTCGAACCAGTAAATTTTCAATGATAGAAATGTCAAGAACTCGTGAGTTGCTTGTGGGAAACTCTCAATTTTTTTGGTGAACTCAAATTTTCACGTTATGACATGAGTTCCCGACCTGAAAAATTGAGTATACAAATGTCGGGAACTCACGAGTTCCTTATCAAGAACTCACCTTTTTTTAAATAAAAATTGTGTACAACAGGGTACATGACGGAGATATCTACAGTGGCGATGGTGGGCGGATGACAGCGCACGTGATGGCTTGCATGTTTAGAGCATCTCCAATGCAATAGTGTTAATTGATCATATGTGGCAAATGACATTGATATTTTATAAAAAAAAAAAAAATTCAATGCATCAATGTTGATGTTATATATGTGATAATTTATTTTATTTATTTTTAGAAAAAATAAAGAGAGAGAAATAACACGATTGAATGATATCCTTAAAATCAATTGTAGACATTGTCAAGAGTAATATATAGAATTTAACATTGCTCTTGACAATGCTAAGCATTTAATGTGCCACATAATTATTTTTATTTCATGTATCAAATTTTTCATTTTTAACATTATTGTATTGAAAATGCTCTTACAGTGATGATAGTGGACGAATTTTCATTGAAGGTAGTGGAGGCCGAAAGGTGATATCCATGTTAGGATTTTTAATGTTGGAATTTGGGAATTTAAACTTAGTTTTTTTTTTTTAATCAAATCACGTATTTGTGGAGAATAAGAAAGGACAGGATAGGGAGGAGTAATGGAGCACGCAAAATGGTAAGAGTATTTTCTTATTCCCTTAGGAGAAAAAATAATTTTCCTTTAATAATGTGTGTGAAAATATTTTTTTTCCTACATATAAATTTTCGGGCAACACTCTTATTAGGCCAAACTAACAGATTATCCGTTAAGTTAAAATTTCATACCATTACATTATAGTATAAAAATTAATATATTATAGTAAAAAATAAATACACGAGTCAAATATTTATGAAAACTAATACTTTTAAATATAAAAATTAATATATCATAATTCAAAAACCAATACATTACGGTATTGGACCTATCAATCTAACCTGACATAAGTGTATGTCTAAATACCTGACACTTCGGGGAAAAAATATTGTTGCGATAGTATCAATAAAAAAAATTGTTCAATAAAAATAAAACCAATGCAACGTTTGTTCTAAAAAACATCACACCAGTTGTTTCCCAAATATATACACACTTTCCAGTAGAAGCCCTTGTTAAAGTACAATTCTTAAAAATGAAAATCCCTAAACATTCTAAAATGATAATAAAGTTAGGATCTCATTATTATAGTATCGCATATAAGCACACCATTTATACAACTTATCTTAACTCATTTTATTGCTTCTATTACCTTCGTGAATTGTCCAGACAAAAACCCCCACCCAGANAAAAAAAAAAAGAAAAAGAAAAAGAAAAGGTACCCTCCCACGTGTATATTGTTCATTTTTTTAATATGTTAAATATATAGTTCAATTTTAATATTTAATATTATTTAATTTGTTTATGTTTTACCATGTAATTGCTAAGTTTGAATACAATTTTGACTCAGCACATATTTAAAAGTAATTGATTATATTGCTTAGTAAACGGTTTCATGCAGAATATTAATCAACCTATATATAATTAATACACATTGTCAGCTGAAGAAACGTAAGTGATGAAGCAAGCATGTCGCTTTGACTAGCTTAAGCTTTGTTCCGTGTTCCGTACTGGTCTTGTGAAAACCTATTTCATATTTATGTTTATAACACTGTACATATATGTTGTGTTTGGAAGTTCTAGGATTGAAAGAAAAAAGGAAATAGGTTTGATCTCAATTTAGAATTTGATATAGCCAATAACGTTAGCTCGGATGGATCGAGTTGAATGGTTACCTTATCGAGCTAATATTTTTTAGCCCGTCATATGCTGAGGTTCGATCTGATCGGCCCCCAATATCTAAGTCCTAAGTGCGTGAGAAGCCGAACTGACTAATGTCATCCTCCAACCGTTGGGAACCGAATGGATTGATAGCAATTCAACCCGGCGAGCGGGCCAACTCAGCCCGATGAAAGGCTATACCAGTGCATGAATTGTGGGCCTTCGAAACCCAACAATTGTTAGAGTTCATGATGAGAATTCGAAAAGAATACTGCAGGAAGAATATATTTGTTTTGTTATGAAAATACCTAGTTTTCTTTTAGGAGATGAGATTTTTTATTTATGATACAAGTCTTTACTTCTTATAAATAGGAACTCAAACTTTTATTCTAAAATACAATCTCTTTACATATTTTACGCATATATTGATTGATTTCGCATTTTAACTTGAGCGTCGAGCACCCCAATTCCTTGTCTTGCAGGTCGTCGGTCTTTGCGTGCCCGAGATAGAGAGAAATAGCATAGAGAAGAAGACCTTTTGCCAGTGGCCGGAAAAAGAGCTGAGTTTAACGGCGAGAAGCTCCTCTCATATCATTGTTGCTATGAATTCGCCGAATAAAGAGATTAAATCAAGAAAAGATGAAAGAATTGAAATAAGAGTTCGGAACCGTTTGAATTCACAACTAATAACATTGATTCTCATTTCTGAGTTGTCCAACAAATTAGACAATATTTATTCCAACAACGCACGAATGCGATTTTCCGCTCCCGAATCCAACCTCACCCAGTGGCCCCCGGGATCGAAAGAACTGGAATCTCGACTCTCGAGAACATTGAGAAGCCCCGAGTGCTCTTGTAAGAGCACACAGAGGACCAAGGGCCCATGATGATGAGGCGGGGCCCTTTGCCGATGCTCGAGAGAAGAGCACGATTTCGAGAGGATACAATGCTAAAGGACCTGATGGACGAGATGTGGGGGATATGCGAGAGATGCGATGAGACGTGGGACGGATAATGAGGATGATGGGACGATGGGTAACTTCCTTGTTGAGAAATTTATTCTTGCCAATAATTCCTATTTGGGATAATTTCATTTTTGGTACATTATATTGGCCACTTTCCAAAAAAGGTACGTCATGTTGGTCAGCATCAAACTACATACATTAAGTTGACAAATTTATCAGATTTGGTACAAAAAAAGCCCAATCGGGCTTTGATGCTTACATGGCATGATTTAATCATTTCTTATCATTTTTAATTTAAAATTTAATTTAAAAATTAATTTTTTATTTATAAATTAATTTGAAAACTGATTTCTTATCATTTTCAATTTAAAAATTAATTTAAAAATTAATTTCTTATCATTTTAAAATTAGTTTAAAAATTAATTTAATTTAAAAATTATTATAAAAATTAATTTCTTATCATTTTTAATTTAGAAATTAATTAGAAATTAATTTCTTATCATTTTAAAATTAAATTAAAAATTAATTTAATTTAAAAATTAATTTCTTATCATTTTTAATTTAAAAATTAATTTCTTATCATTTTAAAATTAATTTAAAAATTAATTTAATTTAAAAATTAATTTCTTATCATTTTAAAATTAGTTTAAAAATTAATTTAATTTAAAAATTATTATAAAAATTAATTTCTTATCATTTTAAAATTAATTTAAAAATTAATTTAATTTAAAAATTATTATAAAAATTAATTTCTTATCATTTTTAATTTAAAAATTAATTTAAAAATTAAATTAATTTTAAAATGATAAGAAATTAATTTTTAAATTGAAAATGATAAGAAATCAGTTTTTAAAGTAATTTTTAAATTAAAAATGATAAGAAATGATTAAATCATGCCATGTAAGCATCAAAGCCCGATTGGGCTTTTTTTGTACCAAATTTGATAAATTTGCCAACTTAATGTATGTAGTTTGATGCTGGCCAACATCACGCACCTTTTCTGGAAAGTGGCCAACATAATGTACCAAAAATGAAAATTTCCCATTCCTATTTTGTAATTTACCTTTCTTGGGCACAAAATAAGTTAGGAAATTAGATATAGGAATATATTGTGTTTCCTAGTTTATGTTTAAGACTTTATTAGTTTCCTAGATTGTGTTTAGGATTTGTTTTGTTTTGTTTACCAAGTTTAGGATTCTAGGATTGTCTATTTAAGACAAGAGAATCCTAAAATTTCATACGGACTTTCACGCACGGGATTTGAAGAGAAGACGCACGACGCAAAGCAGAAGACGTACGGCACGCGAAGAACACGAAGATTACTTGGAGCCATCGATCGAGATCGAGAAGTTATTTGAAGTTGCGTGACCAATGGAGAAGAGTTTGTTCAACCTAGCCGACAAGTATTTAGTATCATGTGTTTTGATACTTTAGTTTTCATATATTACTTAATATTTTTGTATTGATCGAAAAACAAGAAAGTAATATAGTTTTCGGGTTTGTACACCCAAGTTCACAAGTACTTTTACTTGTGAACTGAATTTGTTATATCGTGTTCTTAAGTTCTTATTTCCGCTGCATAATTTTTATTTTACTCTGGTCGATGTTGGTAGTCAGTGTTGTTTAACATTGATAACAACATCGTAAATCTTAGACTTATTTTTAAAACCATAGACCTTCAAATTTTACATTCCTTATTCGCCAACATGACTACGAGGCCGAACCTTCTCTCTCTGACTTGCCTTGAAATTTTATGAGTTTCAGCCAAAATAAACCACTCTTTCCTTTGCAAACTTATTACTACATAGTAGCAAATAAGTTTAGGAGAGATGAGGTGTGGTTTATTTTGATCATGTATTATTATTTTGCATTACATATGGGATTGCATTAGTTATTTTTATATCATTTTTATGTTTATTATTTTTATTTTCATGTTTGATTGCTTAAGAAGGGGATCGTGACCATCGTATTTTGAATTGGAAGAAATTGGGACACAATTCTTGAAATTGATAGTTGTAGGAGCTCCAACATCATGAGGAGTTGGTCTGGGAGGGTTGAATTCAACCGGAGGGACGCCGGACGGAGCTCCGCCATTTTTCCCCAAAAGGGGATCGACGACCAAATTTTGGGAAAAACGTTGCCTGCTGAGAATTGAGGCTGGATTTTCAAAATTAGTAGTGAGGGATGGGAGGTTGAGGCTTCGATTTTTCGGCTGCCAATCGGCGGCGGCGAAGACCAAGTAATGGCGGAATTTTTGGAGGATTTCAAAAAATTAGATGAAGCAGGGAGAGAGAAAGGGATAATGTTTGTGTTTTGTGTGGCCGATAAACTAGTTCAAATATTTAACTTTTTTAAGTGTTTAATACCTAGAACGTATAAATATTAATACGTTTTGGGATGTCTAATTTACCAGAAGGTATTATTATTTATATATTTCTAGATATGACACTAACTAGAACATATATTAAAAAATACCTTCTCAATGTGGTCAGTTTCAAAGTTTTCAGAACGTACATTTCAGAAGGTACTTAAAATATACGTTCTAGATAGGATATTTCAGAAGGTACTTAAAATATACGTTCTAGATATGACACATACTAGAACGTATATTTAAAAGTACCTTCTAAATGTGGTCAAACTTAAAATTTTCTGAACGTACATTTTAAAATCCGTTCTAGGATTACGATTTTAATTATGAAAATGCCACCAGATAGATATTCTAGAACGTAGCCGAAAAGTCCGTTCTAGGTTGTCTGTTCTAAAATGTGTTTTATGTACTAGTGTTAAAATGAATCCCCAATACATTGTTTTGGTCATAACTCTAATTGAGCATTCAAATATATTATGAACTCTCAAATAATCTCAGAATTTTATTAGAGACATTTAAACAATAATAACATCATATTCTCCATTTATATACACCATAGACATTTTAACCATGTAATTCACATCAAACAAACACACATCCCAAAAGATACATCTACATTATTCCACTTCAAAAAATGCCCCTCTAAATTGGAAAAAAAATTACCTGAGTGCCCCACTGGCCTTTAACGCAGGCGTCGGCAGAAATTTCCCCTCGCGCCCGTAAATCAGTAGCTTCAAACCCTCGATCTCGTCCTCATCGTACACGTAGATCTTCAAATTGAGGTGGGCCCCATGATCACCGAACCGAACGACGTCGTCTGGAGCACTGTACTGACTCCTATCAGAGAATGAATTGCGGTAAGATGAGGAGCAAGGGCCGAGGGATTGGTCGAAGAGTCTGGGGAGAAAGAAAGTGGCGACGACCAATGAGAGGGCGACGTGCAGGTGGTGTGGTGGTGGGAGTGCGGAGAGAAGAATCTGGTGGTTTTGCTGGCGGAGTTTATGTTCGCCATTGATGAGAGAGAGAGAGAGAGAGAGAGAGAGATTGGAGTTCGCGGTGCGTTGTGAAAATTCTGAATACTGACAGAGGGGCGCGTGGGAATTCTGCAAATTGGTTTTATATTGGCAATAGGGTGCACTTTATAAGGTGCACCTGGATCCATCTAATAATTTGCCATTATTACCTATGTTTTCATTTTGAGTTTTTTTTTAAATATTTCGAAAAGTCATATTTTAACTTACTATCAATATTTTCTTGCGCGAGTCGTTTTAATCCATTTTTAAAATAAATTATTCAATTATCAATTACTATTACATAATTTTTCATAAACTTAACTATTCACACATGATGAAAATATATAGGAATGTATGGATTGGCATCGCAAATACAAGATTTCAGTATTCAAAAGCCAAATATACTAATTTTGTAGAATTTAAATTTGTAATCAACAAATTCTTATCACGCCTACCCATACCTTTTTTATCCATCACATTTATGCGTAAATAATTCAATAAACTAAATATAATAATATATATTTTTCAAACATGATTTAATATATACATACAATGAAATAATATAATATCTATTTTTTAAAACTAATTTGATACCTTATTAAAGAGTAAAAACTTTCAACCCAACAAATAAGAATTCTTTTATTCACGGGTAAAAACTTTTCAATATTCTTAACTACTAAAATTCTGAATTCTAGTGAGATCTACCCAACGCCCTTCTATGATTCTCAATCCCACACACATATATATATATATAGAGAGACTTATTATTAGATACCTATAATATAGGAATTTTATATTTTTGTAGCTAATGTATTTTTGAAATGAACTCAATATCTGTAATACGAATTTGTATTTTTGGTATTTCGGCCAACACTGTGGTCCCTAGAAGAGGTTCATAACCAAAAATCGCCTCCGAAAATCCTAGGCATCCACAAGCGTCCCTAGAGGAGGTGGTTCTCAACAAAATCATCTTTAAAAACAATTATTTATATTTAAATAACTTTTCTATTATTTTTTTCATTTATAAGTTATTGAATAAATATAATAAATTGAAAAACTAAAATTAAAAAAAATATTATAAAATAAATCTCAAAATATTTTACCATCGAAAAAAAATATTATAACTAAATGTTATATAGTTATTAATAGAATTTAAGAAAAATTGAAGTCACCTAAGTAAACAAAATATTATTTTATTTTGAAATTATTCAATAAATTTAAAAATAAAAAAAATTAGAAGGTAGTAAATAATATAAAATAATTAATTATAGATATATTTTTTGTTAAGAACCGTCTCTTATGAATAGAATATTCAACTCCCGCTGTTCATAATTTCAAATTCGTATACTACAAGTACTAAGTTCACTTCAAAAAATATATTAGATACTAAAAGTTCAAAACACGTATGCATGTACTGGATAGTAATTATCTTTCTCTTTTTCTTTTTATATATTCACACAGTAATTCTTATACTATAAAACTCTAAAAGTTAAGTACTAAAATAGCAGAATATATACATTACATGAACCAGAAAATAATTATTCTTTACATATATATACATACATTTCATACAGTGTCTCGTATTTTCAAAAATCTCAACAATTCCTCAGAGAAGTATACTAGAAATTAGGGTCCAACTTATAATGTGAACCTTTGTATATTAACCTTTGTATATTATGGGTTGTTAAATGAGATTGTATATATTGATGTTTATTTATTTTAATGTAATATAGCTGATAATTTTAGTTAATATACTTATATTTGATTTATGTTTACATGATGTAACAATTGAATTCTCATTGTCTTGTCCCATCGTAATGAAGCATCAACCTGATGCCAAGTTGCTGTAGAATTACCATTATTCAAAAAGCACTCTGTAAGACGTCTTGTCCCTTACTTTTGATTATTTTCACAAGTTTGTTTGTATCCAACCAAAGCTGCTGTCTCCTTGTTGGTAGTGCAGAAAGCCATTGCATCAATGTCACACTTTTGTCAGACTTATGAATGGATTATTTGTTTGAGGAGAATTTTATAATTAAATATATTGTATTATAAAAAATTAATATATATTACCAACGATAATATATCATAATGCAAAAATAGTAACAATCAAACCGACAAGAAATTTACAAAAAAAATCAACATTTTCAATTATAAAAGTTAGATTTTTAGATGCCAATCTTTTATTTATTAAAAAAATTTGCATATATATGTAATGATAATAGACTATTATGATATTGGGCTCCTTTCAATGGTGTCTTTTTTGTAGTATTCGTTGAAATTTCAAAATTTTGGATATTTAAAATTTTGTGAATTTGATATTTGACTACTTCCAATGGGGTCTTCTTCTCATTAAGAGCTTGCTTGTATTAACATTCGTTGGAGTTGTGAATTCTAATATTTAGAATTTTGGGGTATTCAAAATTTTGTAAATAATAAGAATTTATATTTATTATAGGGTAAAATTCTTTACTTTTTTACATAGATGTCAAATAATTTTTTGAAAAGTGCATGGTAATGTATAATTATATTATATTTGATGTCAAATCATGTTTGAAAAGTGAATGATGTTATATTATAATATTATATTTAGTAGAATTTAATTGTTTAATTGTAAGAAATTATTGATTGGGTATTTAATTTTTGAATATAAAAAATAAGTATTCGGTATTCGAAATAACGAATCCAATATTTTGAATGCTAAGTCAAACACACCCTAAAGTCGTGTTTGTCTTTAGACTCCCACTACCAGGATTGAGATTGCGAATCTCAATCCTCATTTGTTTCGGGACTCAAATTACTCAACCAACAACTTTATACACTTAACCCTACACTCATCTTTTTTTATTTCATCATCATTATATTTAAATAATTATATATTAATAGAATATAAAAATGTATCATTCGCACTTTTCACATATAATTTGACATCAAATTCAATATAAAAATACATTTTCATCAATTTTTCAGATATAATTTGACATTTACAGTAAAAAGTAAAGAATTTTGAATTTTATAAAAAAAATAAAGATTCTAACTATTCACAAAATTCTAAATACTCAAACTTTTAGAATCCCAACAAATCCTACTCCAAACATAGATACATGCTTATTTTTCTTAGACACCTAAAATAATAAAACACCTACATTTTTGGAAAAATTAAACAATTAATATAACATTTATTAATATAAAGTATTGGTATAATTTGGGGAGAAATTGAAAAAATGTATAGGAACGTCAGTGGTAATGGCGTCTCAAAAATGGGATGCCACTGCCACCGGATTTCTGACCAATTTGCAAGACGGGAAAATATTTGGGGCAAAATGAAAAAATAAAATTCAAAGCAGGACGCTAATGTCACCGGCGTTCCGGGACCGAAATGCGAAAAAAAATTTTGAATGCGGGACAAAAAGTTCCATCGGTGCTGATAACTTTGCGACAATGTCTAAAAGCCTCGATAAAAGGCCTGGATGCCTAAAACACATATATTAACATACAGACATTAGGTACTCCTGAAGACTTGTATAACCACTCAACCAATGTCTCTGGGTTGTACATCTGCAAGTCCTCCATGTATTTTGGTAAATGTTGAACTAAGTTTTCCAACGTCATGTACAATTTTTCATGGGTCCGTTACAAACATTCTCATGCTTTGTGATATGACACTTTATAACCATATTCTTGTTCCACGACAGTCAGAACATGCAAGGCGCTGTACATCAGATTAATTTCGACCGAAGTATGAGTATAGCAATTATGTTTTTCCACAAATTAGGGTGATACTCACGTGTAAGAGAATCTAGACATTCGTGCGTATGACCCAATTTGGTGATTTTCCAATTAAATTCAATATTTATAAATAATTAACAAATAAACTCAAATTTAAATAATTAATAATATTTCCATACACAAATAAATTTAATATTCATAATTAATTAATAAATAAATACAAATTCACAAATATTAATAGTATTTCAACTCATAAATAAATTCAATATTCATAATTCGCAATACTTACATGAACAAGAAATAATTATTTCTACAAATAATTAAATAAAAATTTAAACAGATAATTAGAATTTTATAAAATTAAAAAAATAGGTAATACAAATTACCTTCTCCTTGCTCACTCCCTGCCGTGCCGCCCGATGTCGTGTGACGCTGCCCGCGTGCCGTCTGTTGCCGTGTGCTGTCGCCTACGTGTCGCCCGCTCCGCTGCCGCGCTTGCTGGAAAATGGAAACAAAATTGAAGAGCAATGAAAGAAGGACGGGCGGATGGTAAATAGGGCAACGATTTTTTATTATTATTTTTTTGGCAATTTGGTCCTGGGATGCCAGTGGTGTCCCGCTATGGATTTTTTTTTTTTTGGCATTTCGGTCCCGGTACGTTACTGGCGTCCCGCATTTTTTTTTTGTTTTGCATTTCGATCCCGGGAGCCAGTGATATTGGCGTTCCGCTTTGATTTTTTTTTTTCATTTTTGCCCCAAATAATTTCCAGTTTTTTTACTTGGGTCAGAACACCGGTGGCAATAGCATCCCGCTTTTGAGACGCCATTACCACTGACATTCCAATATTTTAAGGGGCATTGACCATATGCTCCAATAGGTAAATATATTATCCCAAATAGTCCATTGGTATTTTAACTTACATTTAATCCAAAATACCACATAAAATTACTAATTTAACCTTATTAACCAATTTTTTTGTTCAATATTTTTTTTTCTTTCAAGTTTAATTCAACCAAAATTCATATTATTTTATACTTATTTCATACTATCCACCATTCAAACCAAATCCATACTCGACACTATTAAGCCAAAATCCATACTACTTCATATTAATTTCATACTACAAAATCAATACTACTTCATATTAATTTAATTTAACACTAGAAAATCCACACTACTTATTAATTAATTTCATACTACAAAATTCATACTACTTATTAATTAAAATGAACAATTTTTTTTTATATTAATAATTCACTTTTTGACTTTAATATTTGTTTTTTAATTAATTAATGATAAAGGATTTATTCGAGTTTTCTCCCTTGCAGTCCAGATTTCAATTTTAGTCTAATGCATGTATTTTGRTTCGACATTTGAAGTTATTTATCTAACTAGTTTATCTTTTGTATGTTGATGCAAACAGAGAAGCTTATGTTGGACAATATTTGAAAAATGAAGAAATTTAATTATTTATAATTCTATGAATAATCTATCTATCTATTATTATATATATATATATATATATATATTAAAAGAGAGGTTTGGAGAGAGAAAAAAATATGAGTAGGAGAGAGAAAAATGCCACGTATGATTATTATTATTATTTTTAGTTATGTAGGAGTTTTATTAGCATAATTATGGTAGATACAATAATTAATATTAATGATGATTTGATTCACCTAGGATTAGTTTCTTTTTTTAATTATGTAGGAATCTTCTTAACATAATTATAATAGATACTCTAATTAATATTATAATAAGAATTAATATTATATATATATATATATATATATATATTATTAACATTATAAAAATAAGAATTAATATTATATATATAATACTTATATGTTATTTTAATTTTTATTATGAGTTTTTTTCTTTTACGTTTTTTCATTATTTTCTTCATTCCAAGTCCAACAATATCAAGTTTGTTATTTTTTCTCAAAAATAATTTGATTACTTTATTTAATTAAATTATAAAAAAATGCACAATATAATATAATTTGATATTATTTTTATTGCTATCAACATGTTGTTTATAAAATATTATTACAATTCAATACTTTTTTATTTGAATTGGTTTCATAAAATAATGTATTTTATTATTATCTCAAAAATCACTTAAAACAATACAAGTGCAAACCCAGCACCAAGTGGAATGAACATTATTACATCAACTACAACATATTTTAAAAAATATCAACTAATTCAAAAATAAAAAAAGGGGAAGGCCGCCTTTGAAAGCAAATTTTGTTAAAAATAGTAATTTGAAAGTATTAATGTCATACTTAATATCGATTGAAGTTCAAAATCAAATTTATTCTCTTAGGTATGCATTTATATTTTACATACTAATCGCTTCAATATCATTGTAATATTTATATTTAATTTAATACTTATACTATTATCTGCTCATTGTGCGGAGAAAAAAATTTATCTTCACACGAAATTATAGTAGACCTAAAAAAACCATGTAAGAGAGAGAAAAAGTAACGTAGGATTATTTTTCTTTTTTAATTATATAGGAATTTACTTAATATAATTAGGATAAATACCCTAATTAATATTAAAAATAACAAGATCCTTTATATATATACACGTACATATATATTATTTTATGTTTTTTTGTTTTTCTTAATTGTGAGTCCAAATAATATCAAAAGTGATTTGACCATTTTTTTAAATTAGATTATATAAAAATGATAACATAATTTAGTATTTATTTTATTGGCTATCAACGTGTTATTTATCAAATATTATTATGATTCAATACTTTTTTTTATTTGAATTGATCTCATAAATAATATTTAATATTAATGATGGTTTAGTTTCTTTTTTAATTATGTAAGAATTTTCTTAACATAATTAGGATGGATACCCTAATTAATATATAAAAAATTAATAAGATCATTTGAATATATGTATATGTATATGAATATGTATATGTTATTTTGGTTTTTATTGTGAGTCCAATAGTATGAAATTTGTCATTTTTTCCCAAAAGTAATTTGACCACATTTTAAAATAAAATATGCAAAATTGCACAGTGCAATACAATGTAGCATTTGTTTTATTGGCTATCAACATGTTATTTATAAAATATTATTACGATTCAATACTTTTGATTTGAATTGATTTTATAAAATAATGTATTTTGTTACTATCTTAGTAATCATGCAAAACAACACAAGTGCGAAACTAGCATCGAGTGGAATGAACACTGTGACATCAACTATAATAGGTTCGTAAAAAGATCAACTAATACCAAAACCAAGAAGGGAAAGTCACCTCTAAAACTAAATGTTACTAATGACGGTAATCTTGAAAGCATTCATGCCATACTTAATTTATATCGAAGTTCAAAATCTAGATAATTCCATTATATATGCATTTACGTTTTACATACCAATCACTTTAACTACATTTGAATATTCATATTTTGTTTCGTATACTTATACTATTATTTGCTCAATATGTAGAGGTAACAATGTAAAAAGCTCTTTTAATACCAAATTTGTAGCATACCTACAATCCACGCTGGATAGTAAAATAATTCGTTTAGAATGATCAAACAAATATTTTTGGAGATGATGGTATTGCAAAAGTTTAGAATTATCAAACAAATATTTTCCTAAATAAGTCAGTTTTCAGTCATGGTTAATTGTACGTTGCTATATCAAGTGTGACCAATTGTAAGGGTTTAAAAATATTGATCGGTGATGATTAGAATAAAAGTAATAATAATATTATAAATGTTGTGTATAAGGAAAATTTTCATAATTTGTAAAGTACATTTCGTCTAATAACAATCATTCTATGAACAGGTTATACTATTTTCAATATTATTCAATTTTTAAATAATATTTAGATCTATTATATATAGGAAGTGGTTTCGGTAAATATTATCTATGATGTGAGAGTTAGGGATAGTTCTCACCGAAATACATACATACAATTACTTATTTAAATATTTTAATATATTTTCTGCCAAAATTGATAAAGTCATGGATGCAATATATTTAACAAAGGGTGGTGTATTTCTCATCTATGGATACAGAGGACGCTTTCTACAAATCTAATAGTGGAATTGTTAATGTAATATCTAACGACGTAACTTCTCTTATTTCGAAAGGAAGAATTGGGCATTCTGGATTTAGGGTTCCTTTTAATATCCAACAAGATCTCGATGTTTCCTGGTACTCCACTTGCAAAATTAATGGTGGATGCGCATCTCATTATTTGGGATGAATCTCCAATGATGCATAGACATTATTCTGACACTCTAGATAAAATATTGAAAGACGTGATGAGATCGTAAAATAATTATAATACGCAACTTTCATTTGGTAACAAAATAATAATTCTTTGTGGAGATTTTCATCAAATTTTGCCGGTTGTTCCAAATGGCGCTGGACCAGACATATTTCACATGATGATCAAATCTTCGCATTTATGGACTCATTACATGGTTTTGAAGTTGACCAAGAATATGGTGCTACAATGTGTCAAGTTAAAAAAATTGTCAATTCGATAAATAGTATAGAGATGAAATAGTTGGAGGACCAAACGATGGTATCGCTCAAATTGAAATCCAGGTTATCTATTACTGAAAGATAATGGTGACCATGTTCCGTCAATTGTGGCCAGCCATGTCCACAATTTAAAAAAACTACTGAGTGTTTCGCTTATATGGAGGGTCGTGCTATTCAATCCCTAACACTTGATGTCGTCGATTTGATTAATAAATATAGGATGTCATAAAATGATGGAGAATTAAAGTTTCGATTCAAACATTAACATATTGTAGGACGTCCACTCACCAAAATTTCTAAACACCATTAAGTGTTATGGATTGCCGAACTATGAGCTAAAACTAGAAATTAAAATTCCACTCATGTTGTTGAGAAATATTGATTCATCTCCTTGTGTTGTGTAATGTTGGTTGTTACAAAACTTGACGATCATATTGTATAGGCTAATATTTCTCAAGAAAGCAATGTAGGTGAATTGTTGTTCATCCTTAAAATGATTGTCACACCATCTAATTCGAGCTTGCCTTTGAAATTCCAACAACGACAAGTTCCTCTGATTGTGTCATATACTATGATGATCAACAAAATTCAAGGACAATCTCTCTGTCTCACGTTGGACTTTTCCTGAAAAATTCAGTTTTCAGACATGATCAGTTGTACGTTGCTATATCAAGTAGGGGTAGAAAAATGAGGCACAACATGATTGATCGACATGAACACAACATAAAATAATAGGCTATGGGTTGAGGCTTATTGGATTTGTGCCTAGTCGGACTGACACGATAAGACACGTTAAGTAATGAGTTGACAACGCGCTAACCCGATAAACACGATAAGACCCGATAATATTTTAATTTCCCCCTTTATATTCATTTACTCGTTGTTAGTATCTGTGATCTTTAATTTATCATTAGTACAATTGTCATATTATAAATTTTAATGTATTTGACAATTTGTATTGATGATTTTATAGATATGTATTATATCTATTAAGAAAATCATGTATTTTATTAATTAACGGGTAACAGGTAAGATTAAATAAATTCAATATTTTTATTTATCGTGCCTATCGTACCGTGTCGTACTTTTCGTATTTTTAGCGTGTCGTGATTCGGGTTTAGATTATATGTCCGATAAGCTTATCGTGTAGTGTTCGTGCCTATGATTATCGTGTCGTGCCTTATTGTGCCGGCCCGATAAGAACCCGACACGACTGATAAAAATATTGATCGACGATGATAAGAATAAATATTGTAACAAAACTACAAAAGTTGTGTATAAGAAAATTTCTCATAATTTATAAACTACATTTCGTCTAATAACAATTCTTTTATGAACCAGGTTATATTATTTTCAATACTGTTTGATCTTTAAATAATATTTAAATGATTTATATATATGTAACAGTTATGGTAAAAACTATCTCTGATTTGAGAACTAGTGATGGTTCTCACCAAAATACACATACACATATATAACTTAAGTATACATATATACAATTACTTATTTAAATACTTTAATACATTTAAAATAATTATTTTTAATTTGCATAGAATAAAATAAAAATTTATCGTGCAACGCACGGGCACAATACTAGTTAATTTTATAAGAACAAAATAATGATTATGATTCTAAAAATCATGAAATGAATCAAACATCATCTAATACTATAATGACCAGTCCGAGAATTTATATCATGATTTTGGAGAGGCAGGTGTGAATATATTACCCTTAATATTAATTACTAGAGGGGGGTATTATAGACAATTTATATCATGATTTTTGATTGAATGGTAAATATTTGACTTAAATGGGATAAATTTTAATTAGATGATTATATGGCAATTAAGTGATATTAATGTGTATCAAATGAGAATTTCCCCATATTTTAATATTAATATATTAATTATTTAATTTTCCCTAAATTTTTCCTTAGGCAGCGCCTTTTTCTCGGCTATAATAGAGACAACTCTGAAAGCAATTATGCTCACCAAGGCACTTCTCCCTCTGGCAAACAAAAAATCCTTACAAAGGATTGTCACTTTCAATAATTGTTAAATAGCTTTATTCAGTCCAATACATCTTCAGAGGTAACTGGTAAAAGATTGAAAGAGTTTCGGGTGACCCAAAGGTTGAGATGGAACAAAAAAAAGAAGATAGTGACAGAGGTAAGCATTGTCTTGTTAATTACTTTTGTATAAAGCTTAGTCCATTTCTTACGTAAGAGTCATTAAAGATATCTTTTTCTTTTAAAGTACATGCAGGTAGTAATATGGATAAAAAAAAGCAAATTGTCAAAGCTGAAAGCTCGGGAATCTTTAAAAAATTTAAACTATGGGGAAATAAAAAAGCAAGTGTTGAAATAATAGACATGGAGCAACAATTTGAACTATTTGCTAAAGTGTTTAAAAACATAAAAAATAGGAAATTATATGGAAAATGTAGTGGTTATGGACATAACAAGGTGTTTAAGCATTCGTCTGAAAAAAGAGCGAGCTGTACGGACGAAAACCAGCAAATATCATTCAATTTGGTTGATTATATCAGAATTAATCTGCCTATCTCACTAATTAAGTACGTACACCTAGGAGCTATAATGATAGCCGTTAAAGGCTTGCAAAGATCGAGCCCAGGAGCTAAAACATTTGTAGCCTTATATGATAGGAGGTTTATACATGCAGAGCAAGGAGTGATTGGGACTTATGAAATAGATATGAGCACAACTAATGGGGCCATTATTTATTTCTGTCCAAGATTCCCAATGGATCGGGAAGAGTTTCTAGACAAGATAAAGGTAGGAATTAAAACAAAGGGTTATGAACTCCAACGAGGTGTGGAGAATTTAATGATAAGAACTGGTTTTATTGGAAACCTGTGTATGCGATCGCCAGCACCGAAATATAAAATGAATGAAGAAAAGATGGGAAAAATGCTAGTTGGAAAAGGAATCAAAGCGGTGACAGGGAGGGAATATACCGCTCTACAATGGAATCTGAACACATTCTTTGAGCAACAAGAACAAGAATGTGTTGCAGCCTGAGGAATCAAAATGGGTCTTGTGTGTTTGATTTTTTTTTTTTTTTTTTTTTTGTAGCTTTAATGTGGGTTGGCCTCTTTGAATGATTGTAATGTTGGGTTCTAGATTGAGTTGTGTAACATCATTTGGAAGAAGTTTAATTTAACTTGGCTTTATTTGTCTTTCCAGGCTTGTTGGATTGATTGATAATATTGTTGATGATTTAGATATATTTTATTTGGGTTGATCCTTTTTACTTTGTATGGAATATATGAATATGAACGTAGGATCCTAAAATTTTGAGCACGTATTGTAAATTTTTGTATATATAAATTATAGACCCAATTTAAAATATATATATTTACCCTATATATTAATGCAAAATCCTCCTATCCTATGTGTATGTTTTCCCTTACTTTGTTAGTTTTGGAAAAAAATTTGGTGTTTCGGTGTCATCCGAGCCTAATATTAACCTAATTTAGTATTTTTTTTTTTATATATTTACCTACTTTAATACTTTCCTAATATTATATTTTGCCTAATTCAATATTTTTTTTTATAACAACTTACCTACTATAATACTTTCTTTAATATATTTTGTCCAATTCAATATCTTACTTTTATTCTTCTAATATAAAAATATAAAAAATATATATCTAATTATAAAAAACATATATAAGCTGAATTAATTTTTATTTACAATAAAGGTTGAAATAATTTTATTATAATTCTAAATATTGATATAAGAAAAATATGAGTTATATAAAGTTATTACAAAAGGGAAATAAATATAAAAATATAAACTTAAAGTCTTTTTTTATCTAATTCCAATATAATAAATTGAAAATAATATTAAAAATAAATATGAAAAACAATTTTTACACCAAATAAAAAAAAACCAAAGTGAAACAAAAAAGATAACATAATATTAATTAATATAATACTAATACTAATACTACTACTAATACTAATAATAAATTATTATTCTTAGAAAATAAATATTAAATATCTTCTAAATTTTTTTATCTAATTCAAATATAATGCATTGATACGTATATATTATATATTTGCACGAACAAATTAGTATCTTACGCATAAAAAAATTAAAATAATATTACATATACTACAAGTTAGATGCACGATATTTTTTCAATAGAATTATCATTGTCTTATAAACTTAATATTTTATATCACATATTCACATGTAACACGCGGGTGTTGTATATTTTATATTTTTTTCAAACTCAGTTTTATGCGGGTTTTTCCGTTATTATTAAATATTGATTAGACATCGATACAATGCGACACGAGTTGAGAGTACGACATCCGTTTATGTTTTCAAAGTATGTAAGTAATATTATTAACGAATTTACTCTAAACATTAAAATATAAAATAACGTAATAATAATTAATAAGTAGAGATTAGGCACGGGTTTAGAATGTGACTTCTTTTAAATTTTTATAAGTATGTAAATAAATTATTAACGAATAGACATGTACAAGGCAAGAGTTGAGAATACATCATTTGAATTTCTCATTTTACATAAAAATTTGTAATTATCGCAAATATTTTTTATATTTATCTTTTGATAAACCCCGTGTAATACACGGGTATTAAACTAGTATATATATATATATATATCAAATAATTTTATATTTTTAATGCAGCTTAAATATTGTCGGTTGTGCCTTAGAAAAATGATATTTAAAAAAAAAGAACAGAATTAAGGCTGTAAGCAAACATATTGAATATGATAAAGAAAGGTTTCATAATCAAAATGTATTATTAGTTGTCTATTTTGTAATTAATGAGAATAATCAAGAATTATATTTTTCGTGGTATTACGATCTCTCTTCCGCTGCACCCTAGATCTATCATCCACCCTCTTCCTCTTCCTCACCGTCTTTCTTCTCTTCTCCGGCAGCCTAGCTATGTCAGTCTCAAACAATTCCTTTCACCCTGTTTTTGCTGTTTCTAACATCAAGAATCATATCTCCATCACTCTTAACATGGAGAATGTTTAATATTCAACGTGGGTGGAACATTTCAAGATCACTGCACGATCAGACAGGGTCTTACATCATATCATTCCTTCTGCAAAAGGGAAGGAGAAGGCCTCTTCGTCGACCGATGATGATGAAGAACTATGGTCGACCCTTGATGCAATGGTCCTCTCGTGGATATATGCCACCATCTCAAATGACCTTTTGCATACCATTCTTGAACCCGATGCTATGACAATGGAGGCTTGGAATTGCTTACGTGACATTTTCTAAGACAAAAAACATTCCCGGGTTGTTACTCTTGAGCATGATGTTGAGAATTTTATTCTTGCCAATTATTCCTTATTTTTCTTTTGTATTTATTTGCCTTTTTGGGCTCAAAATAAAGTAGGAATTTACATTTGTTTCCTAGGTTGTATTTAGAACTTTATTTAGTTTCCTAAATTATGTTTAGGACTTGTTTTACTTGTTTACCAAGAATTGGTGTCTTGTCTATTTAAGTCAAGAAGAAGACGAAAAAAAAAGACACGACTTTTACAACACAAAAAGCAAGACACGAGAACCAGCAAATGAACACGAGCATGAGAAAGACTTGAGGCAACGATTCGAAACACGTACATCTTCGAAGTTGCGTAACTAACGGAGAAGATCATCACAAGCATCGCCACAAGTATTTTAGTATCAAGTTTATACTAGTGTTTTTCATATATTACTTTATAATTTTGTATTTGATCTTGAACAAGTTAAAGTAATATAGTTTTCGGTTTTGTATACCCAGTTCGTAAGCACGTTTACTTACGAACGAAGTTTAATTTGTTGTGTTCGTTTATATCTAGTATTCCGCTGCTTATTTTCATATAAACTGTTTGATGTTAGTTCTGGTGTTTTAACACTGAACTTAACATCGTTTTACCGATACTTATTTTAATAACCCTAGACCTACAAAACAACACATGATTTCTCCAATGAAAAAATGGAGGATTTTCCCAACGCGTCGGCATGCTGTCAATGTCTGAAATCGCTCGCTGACCAACTAAGAAATGTCAGATCACTGGTGTCAGACAGCCGGCTGGTTCGGCAGTTGGTTTTGGGTCTCACCCGTGCTTATCGAGGTGTGGGTACGTTAATCCGACAAAGAAACCCTCTACCTCCTTTTTTTCAGGAAGGTTCCATGCTCACCTTAGAGGAGGCCGGGATGGACAAGGAGGTGACAATGGGGTCAGAATCCTCCATGGTCGCCGCATCTTACTCGGAGTTTGATGACAATTACTCACCTTCTGACTAATCGGGCCAGCCAAGGGTAAACAAAATGGTGTCCACAAAAATCCTTGTGGTCAAAAAAATAACGGTGGCGGGGATAACCAGAATCAGACTGGGGGCAAGGCCGGTAAGGGTGGAGGTCGTGGTAATGGACAACAACTGGTATCCGGGCAGCAGTAGTTCTCGGGGCCTTTTCCTCCATGGCAGCAGTACTCACAGTGGGGGTGGATGCCTTCTCAGTGGGCCGCCCCTTCTTATCCCTTTCCTACACAAGGATAGGCCCGTCCACCTCAAGCCCAACATCCATAATTTGGTATTTTGGGTCCACGCCTACAGCAGGCTCATGTTGCTTCTTACTCCGGGCAGCCCGCACCTTATACCCTGATGGATATTGAATCGGCAATGCATACGATGACTCTCAATCCACCTAATCCATCTTGGTACATGGACACCAGGGCTACTTCTCACATGACATCCTTACCAGGTAATTTCTCGTCTTATTTTAATTTGAGCAATCATTATAAGGCTATTGTTGTCGGAAATAGTCATTCAATTCCAATTCATGGTTATGATCATTCTTGTTTGCCTTCTCCTAATCCTACATTGGTTTTAAATAATGTCTTTCATGCTCCCAAACTCATTAAAAATCTCATATATGTTAGAAAGTTTACTACTGATAATTTTATGAAAGTCGAGTTTGATCCGTTTGAGTTTTTTGTGAAGGATTTTCAGACGGGGATGCCAATAATGATATGTGAGAGTCGGGGAACCTCTATCCTGTTTCTTCTACTATCAACAATCAAGCTTCCCATTCAACCTTTGCAGCTATCTCTTCTTCACTTTGGCATGATCGATTAGGTCATCAGGGTGTTCCTATTTTATTTACTCTTAGGGTCAATTAAAGCATTAATTGTAATCGTAGTTCTAGCTCTAGTATTTAATTGCCATTTTCTACTTCTAATTCGAGTACTACTATGCCATTTGATATTAGTCATATTGATATTTGGTTATCTTCTATTTTGAGTACCGCGGGTCATAAATATTATATGTTGTTGTTCGATGATTATTCAAACTTTTTGTAGATTTTTCCATTATCTAGAAAGTCGGATGTGTTTAAGAATTTCTTAACTTTTAAAAATCATATTCTCACCCAATTTGAGCGAAATATTAAAATTGTTGTGACAATAGTAGAGATTGACAATGGTCCTTTTGGAGAATTTTGTAAAACTAATGGTATGTCTTTTCGTCTTTCTTGCCCCCACACTTCATCTCAAAATAGAAAAGCTGAGAAAAAAATTCGAACTATTAATGATATCACTCGTACTCTTCTTGCTCATGCCTCCCCTCCCCCCTCATTTTGGCATCATGCTTTGAAAATGGCTACTTATCTTCTTAATATTCATCCGAACAAGACATTGGGTAACTTCTCCCCCCTTCAAATACTTTATCAAAGAAATCCATCTTACTCTCACATTCGGGTTTTTGGGTGCTTGTGTTTTCCTCTCATACCCTCTATTACTATACACAAATTGGATCCCCGTTCTACTCCATGCGTGTTTTTGGGTTTCCCCCCAAATCACCATGGCTACAAGTGTTGTGATTTATCATTAAGTAAAATTATCATTTGTAGTCATGTCATTTTTTATGAGCATGTTTTTCCTTTTTCTAAGCTACATTCTCCTAATCCTAGTACATATGATTTTTTGGATGATGGTTTTCACCATATGTTCTCCATCATTTGAAAAATCAATCTACTGCTCCTCCTCAAATGCCAACGCCTGCTAGCCTACATGCTCCTTCTACTCTAAGACCGATTCCAGCTAGCCCACATGCTCATACATCTCCCCCACAAAATACTCCTGCTGGACCATTTCCCACAAGCCCACCAGCGACTCCTGCCAACTCTCCTGGCAGCCCAGCCGTTCCTCCCCTTACCCAAATGCCTCACTCTTCCCAGCCAAGCACGGCCCACACAGTTTCGGACCCCCAAACACCCACTCCTTCCAATATTCCCATTCAGCAGCCCCGTGTAATGAACCCGAAGTTAGCATGGAACTTTTAAGCCCAATAAAAAACGCCATGCTTTTATCACTACGGTTACGAGATCTCCTTTGCCTCGTAATCCCATGGCAGCACTTCGTGACCCAAATTAGAAAATGGCTATGGAGGATGGATATAATGCTCTTATTAATAATAAGACGTGGGATTTGGTTCCCCGTCCTCCTCATGTTAATGTGATTCGGTCTATGTGGGGTTTTACTCATAAAGAAAAATCTAACGGTGTGTTTGAGAGACATAAAGCCCATCTTGTAGGTGATGGAAAAACACAGCAGGTTGGCATTTATTGTGGTGAGACCTTTAACTCGATAGTAAAGCCACAATGATTCGAACTAGTCTTAGTCTTTCTCTTTCCAAATCATGGCCAATTCATCAATTGGATGTTAAAAATGCTTTTCTTCATGGTGAGCTTCAAGAGACATTTTATATGCATCAACCATTGGGATAATATGTAGTGACAATATGTGTATCACGTGGAGTAGAGGTGATGATATGAGAAGGTTCTGAGAGAAATGGGAATATACTCTCTTCAAACGAAATATGTCTGGTGATGATCATTTTTCTTGAAGGTGAGAGTACTTTGTAGCCCTTATAGCTATCACAATACCCAAGAAATTTTGAAGGTAATTATCTAAAATGTATTTTGTGATAAATGAGAGGTCTAACATATGGATAACAAAAACATCCAAACACTTTGAGATTTGAATAATCAGGTGATGTGGAATACAAACATTAAAATGGTGACTTGTCGAGCAATGTCTTTGTTGGTAGCTTGTTTAGCAGATACACAGTTGTTCTGAAAGCATCGATTCAATAATAGAGAGGCACAATAGATTGAGCTACAATAGCTAGAGTGAATTCAACTATATGCCTTTGTTTCCTTTCTACCAAACCATTTTTCTGAGGTGTGTAAAGACATTAAACTCTTTGTGTGATTTGTATGTCTTAGTATAGTTGAGAAGGGTTAAAACTCTGTACCACCACCCCTTTGAAGGATCTTGATCTTTGACTTGAAATTAGTCTCAACTAGCTGATTAAACTGAGTAAAGGTAGTTAAGGCTTCATCCTTGGATTTCGAAAAATAAATCCATGTATACCTAGTAAACCATTCCACAAAACTAATGTAATACTTGTGATGTGAGTAAGAATGTGAAAGAGAAGGGCCTCATAAGTCACAATGTACTAACTCAAAAGTAGAAGTGTAAACAGTTTTAGAATCAGAAAAAGGTAATCTGTGAACTTTTGATTTGCAGCATGCATCGCACAATGATAATTGATCTTTATTGAACTCAAGGGACTTATTACATTGCTCAAGTAATGTCACAGCAACATATAGAGTATGAAGTCTTGATCTCTGGTGCTAGGTAACAACATCTGAACTTTGATTAACAATTGAAATATTAACTTGAGATACAGGCCGAGAGTGCACAATTAAAAAGGTAGTAGGTGAGTTTATTGAATCTTGAACAATTCTTAGATCAAACTGGTACAATCTATCTCTAAGAGTCCCTCTGAATAGTATTTCTCCCATTTTTTCTGGTCCTCAACAACACTGAAACATGGATGAAATTCAAAGAATAACGCGTTGTCTTTAGCAAACTGAGATACACTCGTGAGACTTTTTGTAATAATGGGAACAAGTACTAAGTTTTAAGGTGAAAACTGAAGGATTATTAGGAGACATCTTTGAGGAGTCACCAACATGAGTAATGGACAAACCTGTTCCATTTCCCATGTGAGTATGCTTGTTCCTTAGTAAGAGGTGGAGTCGAGATCGGGCATGTCATAGGTGACATAATTTGTGGAACCAAAATCAGGAAACCAGCTGTTATCATAGAAGACTAAGACATTATATTGAGCCTATGATGAAACCATAGTAGTTGGACTGTAGTTTTTATTTCTTTCCTAAACTGATTTCCAAAATGTCTTTGATTCTTACTACTTTGTGAAGAGGGATTTGGTGTGAAGTTCATATAACACCTGTAGTAACAGTTGTTGGCAGTGTGATTTGTATAATAACATAATTAACAAGAAGTTTTTCTATTTTAACTTCTTCCTCTTCCTAGTCTACCTCCTCCTCTTTGAGAGTAATTTCCTCTACCTCCAGAGTTCTTACCTTGATTGACAGAGAAATTGTTTATTTTTTTGTTCCCTTGAATAGCCAAACTGTCCATCAAGTTATTTTTATCATCAATAACTGATTCGAACTTTTTCGCACCTATTTTTATTTAAAGTTGTCAATTTTAAAAAGTTCGCCCGCAAGAGAACGTGATCACTTGTAGGTGGGTAAGTTGACTCGTGTCGATCTCAGAGGAAAGCTAKATTCGAAAGTTCGTTTTGTGTTTATTTTCACGAATAAGAAAATAAAAATAAAACTAATCTAAACACGCGGACAAGGGGGCGGGTTGTTTGATTATTTTAAAAACTAAAGATTAAACTAAGAGCAATAAATTAAATCTAAGGATTAATTAAACTATGAACTAATTAATTAAGTCTAAAGATTATCTAAACTATGAGCAATTAAATTAAATCTAGAAATTACTTATTCTAAGAGAAAATTAAAATAAAAGTTTTTAAAACGATTTAAGAAAACTAGGGTTCTAGAGCTTTGATTCGTCTCCACGATCGCTTGGGAGTTCCCAATTGATGGTTCACAATGAATATAGGCTCTAGACCCATAAGATCTAGCTAATAATAGTAACCAATCTCAACATCACAATCCCAACACAATCATAATCACAATTCGTCATGGAAACWATAATTATTCTAAAATATTTAATCAAACTAATTGAAAGCATGTGAACTAAATTAAAGAGTATAAGATATAAGTACTTACTAATTAAACGAAGAAAATAGCAGCGTTCCACGACGAAATCTTGAATCTAAATTAATCTAAAGTCTAAGAATTTAAAACTAAGAATTATTAAGAGAAACTAAGAAAATAAAATGGCACTCTTGGGGTTGTCAACCCCCAAAAGGCCTTAGAAACCCTAGGAATAATGTGTGTTAAAATTCGAAATATGTAGGTTATTTATAGTTGTGGGAAGTTTTGGGAAGTAAGAAATCATAAAAACGCGTCAAAAACGCGTTTCCAGCGTCGGTGCGTCGACCGAGCGTCGATCGATGCTACAGAGAGTTCGTGGGCATTGGCGTCGATCAGGGCTTTCTATAACGGTTCTGGAGTCAAACGACGTCGGTTATTGCGTCGAGCGACGCAAACTGGTCGACGCGGGCGGACTGACGCAGGCGCGGTCGGCCATGGATACTATAACGGTTACAGCTGAAAACCCGTTATAGAAAGTCAGGCAGTTTCAAATTCTTCAAATCGCGGCCCGTTTTCGATGAATCTCCACTCGTACGCCTACCCTTGACTACTTCCAAACTTAAATACTTCAAAATATCTAAAATAAACATAAAATTAATTAATTATAATTAAAATATGAACAAGTTGGAGATTAGAAAATACAAAAATATGCTCAATCTATCCAACTTTCACCGAAAACAATAATAAAAACGAACTAAAATACTAACTAAAATCAAGACAAATTTGTGCTAATCAAATACCCCACGCTTAATTGGTTTGTTTGTCCTCGAACAAACGATAAATTCGAAGTATAACAAGAAAGAAAATAAGCTCAAGCAATGATTCGTGTTGTGCTACATAGATAATTTTGAAAATATTGATACATGTAACGCAAATTTAGACACTCCACCTTTATAACATTATTGTTTCAAAAATAAAATCATGCATCCTCACAAAAGGGAAATATATATGTGGGTGTTCACTCAAAGCACTCGAGCATTGCAGCATGGGACGTGTATACGCTCAAATCATACAATTACAAGTACAATAAATAAGCACAGAAAATCAATCTCTTTTCAATCGCAAATTAAGTGTGTTGTCGAACTAAGAATCGGAAAAGGTCTTTTCGGGTTGTAATGTAAGGCTCTTTGGACGGGTGTGGAATATATAAGTTGTGTGGCTAACTCACCCAACCTAATCTAATCACGAAGCAAGTTGCTTCACCTCGTTCAAAATAAAAACCTCACTAAACACTCATAACGTAGCCTTAAGATTTAGGCTATTTCTCAACTCGATACTCTAAACCAACTTGAAGCTCAAACCACTTAAACACGATTGAAGCTTATAACACGCTTCCTTATTACAACTCAACTCTTTTGCCTTCTAAACATTAGGCTTCAAGAAAATAAACAATAAAACACAAGCCTTCATTAGCGCGTAGGCAATGACTAACACAATTCAACTAGACTCACCATCCTTCTCTTTCTTTCTTTTTTTATTATTTTTTTTTCTTTTTATCCTCCTTTTATTCTTTTTTTATGGGGTTCCTTTTTTTTTTCGAATGGTGGTCCTTAATTACAAAAATTCATAAATCCCTAATATAAATTCCAAAACACTAAATAACCAATAAAAATAACGAACTCCTACCCCACGCTTTTAATGGGTTAGTAGGGGTCGACTCAAAATAAAAACACTCAGGGCTATAGGCATGGATCATTTGGCTATGAGGGGCTCATTCGAAATTTATAGTGGCTAAAATATATGGATACGGCCGGAATATGTTTTTTTCTGTGCCTTAACGTCATGTTCAAAGTCAACTACACACAGCAGTTTCAAAGAGATCTCAAATCAAAACTCATTCAAGTACATGCAAATATGATAATCACTCAGGCTACTCACTGGCTTTTTGCATGAAAAAGTTTTGAATTGACGCCGCTTTTAAGGTTTTACAAAATCAATTGCGTCCAAGTACCATTTTACAATATATAAATAATAATTTTGAAAAATTTATGCACTTATACACGCTCAAAGACAAGAACATCAAATAAAACATAGTTAACTTCGACAGGCAAGCCATACAAACACAATTCAGCGCAGAAAGAGCAATCAATCACGTAAAAATTTCAATTTTTTGCACAATTTTCAAATATAAATCATACTCAACCATCCCCCCCTCTAAAAACTCGACAATCCCTTGATTGCCATAAACGAGTATAAGAAAATAAAAGCAATGGAGAAAGGGAATAAGAAAACGTCCCTGAAAATTAAATAGTCGAGCGGCTCCAAAAAGCGCTTGTACAATCATCTTTCGTCTCCAATCGCGTGAAAAATGTCTTGAACAAAAATCTAAAACTCGTGGAAGTAGTCATCGTAGGTGGGAACGTTGTCGGGTCGAAGAGAATTCCGCTTAAACTCGCAAGCCGAGATGGGCTGGGCGTCGGTCGTCGCAGGCGGTGGCGGGCATCGACGCTGCGTCGGTGCTGGCGTCGTTCGACGCGATCCGTGAACCATCGACCATTTTAATTTCTTCGTTCTAATAATTAATCCTTCCTCGATAACACTTCTTCCTGTTTCAGAAACATAACACAAAATGCAAAATAGAGAAATAAAAATAAACTAAAAAGAAATACAAAGGATAGAAAAAAAATAGTTTGGGTTGCCTCCCAAGAAGCGTTTGTTTAACTCGAAAGCTCGACGCCTTCTACGAACGTTGCTATCCCGGATCTAAGAAAAGGTGACGATCGTGCCACGCCTTAGTATTCTCCAAAAGTAAGCATATGCAATGTAATTTTCCAAGGCGCGCATGGTAAGCAATTCACAGAACTAAAACTCCAATTCGCTTCAGTGGTCGAAAAAGTGAATAATCTATCTCCGCAAACATATCAAAAACCATGTGAGGCACATAGTGATCCACAACCTTTGAAAATATGAGGAAATCCGTCGAACACAAGAAATTATAATCCTCCAATCCATTCTCCTTCGTTTTGGTGACATCCCCTTCAATAGTTTGAAAAATATTTAAATTCAGGAATAAGAATGGGGTATTCTTCTCAATTATCTCGTCCACCATCTCCATCTCAAAATCGATCAAAGCATCAGGTGGATCAAAAATAGACTCGGCCTTCACATCCTCCTCGATTAAATCATCCACCACTTCAAGATTAAAATCCATTAAAGGCTCTGGTGGCATAACAAGAGGCTCCATAAATTCCTTCTCCGACACTTCATCAAAATTGACATCGTCCACAGTAATGTCGTTCAAATTTATCCCTAAAATTTCCGCGCGACCGTTTTAAAAATTCATCGTTGTCCTCGACGTCTAAATCATTCAGTTCAAGAGGAGTAAATTCATATTCGAGAATCGGCTCATCCCCTATATCATCCTCAATCAAACTTGAATTCGCAGCAACCACCGGAATCTCTATCGGCATGACGTGGGGCTCATCTTCCAAAATCGGCACCCCGTCGTCTTCTTTCATGCAAAACTCAAGCAAATCCACTACTACGTCAACCTCTAGGTTCTCCAATGGCAATATCCTTACACCATCACTTAACACGACATCAACATGCACAAGAGGAACAAATTCATCCAAATCTTCCATAACTACATCATTACATTCCTCCTCTAAACAAGTAGTCGGGCTTGGATTCTCTACCTCTACGATGGGCTCCACAACATCAAGAATTGGTACCACATCCCCCTCGTTCGACAGTTTCTCCAAAGAAGCCATTATTTGGGCGCATGACTTCTCCATATTCGCCATACTTTGTTTCATAGACTCATAACTTGATTCACAGACTCACAAGAGTCATCTTCAAGTTCGTCTTGAAAACTCATGGCCTCAGCTTCTTGATCCTTTTGTTGTGCCAAAAATTAATTGTCTTGCTCGTAATATACACAGCTAGGATAGTATGGAAACTGGTTGGAAGAATCATAAGACTCGTAGTATGTAGAAATAGTCAAGATCGTAATCCTGCATCTTGGAGCTCAATGGGATAGCCGGTTGAAAGCCACGCTAATCGGACGTTATACCGTAATTAGACATTCTCTTTTTTTAATTTTTAATTATTTTTTTTTTAGATCGTTGAACCTAGGTGTGAGAGATGTACCTTGCATACAAATCACTCAACGCACAAGATTAAACGTACCAGCGGAAGATAAAAACGAATAAAAAGAAAATTCACAAAAAAATACGAAAGATAAACGAAACAAGTAAAAACATAAATAAGGTTACGAAGAGCAAGCACAAAAGTCACAACCTTTAACCTTCCCCGGCAACGGCGCCAAATTTTGATTCGAACTTTTCCGCACCTATTTTTATTTAAAGTTGTCAATTTTAAAAAGTTCGCCCGCAAGAGAACGGGATCACTTGTAGGTGGGTAAGTTGACTCGTGTCGATCTCAGAGGAAAGCTAGATTCGGAAGTTCGTTTGTGTTTGTTTTCACGAATAAGAAAATAAAAATAAAACTAATCTAAACACGCGGACAAGGGGGCGGGTTGTTTGATTATTTTAAGAACTAAAGATTAAACTAAGAGTAATAAATTAAATCTAAAAATTAATTAAACTATGAACTAATTAATTAAATCTAAAGATTATCTAAACTATGAGCAATTAAATTAAATCTAGAAATTACTTATTCTAAGAGAAAATTAATTAGAAGATTTTTAAAACGATTTAAGAAAACTAGGGTTCTAGAGCTTTGATTCGTCTCCACGATCGCTTGGGAGTTCCCAATTGATGGTTCACAACGAATGTAGGCTCTAGACCCATAAGATCTAGCTAATAATAATAATCAATCTCAACATCACAATCCCAACACAATCATAATCACAATTCGTCATGAAAACAATAATTATTCTAAAAGATTTAATCAAACTAATTGAAAGCATGTGAACTAAACTAAAGAGCATAAGATATAAGTACTTACTAATTAAACGAAGTAAATAGCAGCGTTCCACGACGAAATCTTGAATCTAAATTAATCTAAAGTCTAAGAATTTAAAACTAAGAATTATTAAGAGACTAAGAAAATAAAATGGCACTCTTGGGGTTGTCAAACCCCAAAAGGCCTTAAAAATCCTAGAAATAATGTGTGTTAAAATTCGAAATATGTAGGTTATTTATAGTTGTGGGAAGTCTTGGGAAGAAATCATAAAAATGCGTCAAAAACGCGTTTCCAGCGTCGGTGCGTCGACCGAGCATCGATCGATGCGTTTCGAATCAACACTACAGAGAGTTCGTGGGCATTGGCGTCGATCAGGGCTTTCTATAACGGTTCTGGATTCAAACGACGTCGGTTATTGCATCGACCGATGCAAACAGGTCAACTCGGGCGGACTGACGCAGGCGCGGTCGGCAGGTGCGCGCAGCGCTCGGCAGGGCTGGTCGGCCAGGGATACTATAACGGTTACAGCTGAAAACCCGTTATAGAAAGTTAGGCAGTTTCAAATTCTTCAAATCGCGGCCCGTTTACGATGAATCTCCACTCGTACGCCCACCCTTGACTACTTACAAACTTAAATACTTCAAAATACCTAAAGTAAATATAAAATTAATTAATTATAATTAAAATATGATAAAATAAGTTGGAGATTAGAAAATACGAAAATATGCTCATTCTATCCAACTTTCACCGAAAACAATAATAAAAACGAACTAAAATACTAACTAAAATCAAGATAAATTTGTGCTAATCAATAACAACTGGGGTAGCAGCTTCAATTCTAGTTAAATCTTAACAATAAGGCACTGGCCTCATTAACAGTAAAAATGCCTGGCCTAGAAGTAACGGAAACTACAATAGAATCATATCATTGCCTAAGCCAGATAAAATATGCATAATTTGATCATTTTCAGAAACTATCTAACCAGTAGAAGCCAAAGCATCATAACACAACTTAATCTTATTTAGATATTCTCTAATGACAAATTACCTTTCTTTAAGGTTGGAAGTTTTAGTTTCTACTGCATATGTCTGGCTAAGGACTGACTAGTGCAGTTAGCTTTAAGCGCCTTCCACGTTTCAGGAAATGACTCGAGACCAACCATAAGAACGAGGAGGTTTTTTGACAAAGAAGATAATAACCAAGAAGCAAGCAATTGATCTTGTCTCTGATTGGCTAGATACTCAAGATTGAGAGAAAGAGAATCCTTTTGAGAGTCTTTGATGATCTTTAGAGGAACTTCAACAAACCCATTGAGATATTCTTTAAGTTCATAACCTCTGACTACAGTGAGAATTTGTTGCTTCCAGATGAGATGATTTGTTTCTAAAAGTCTGGTTGTGATTATTTGAGATCGAGATTGAATAACCTGCAGGTTTGCAGTGGTAGGTGTGGTGATAACCGTGATAGGTGATGCTCTTGTGGACTCTACCATAGCAACAAAAACAAAAGTTGGAAAAGGTCGAAAACAATAAATGAAGGTAGAAAAGGCATCAGAGACATGTTCAAAAAAATAATTATGTTACCACAAGATAACTGAATTTTGTTTCAAGAGAAAAACTTGTTATAAAAAAAGAACAATCGATAAATTAATTCTATTGAAATGCATCATATTTATCATTTGGTCCAGGCCTCTAAGATATCAGGCTCGACCCTGATTTGTAATAGTGATAACAAATAGAACACATGAATCTATCATGAAGATATATATTTTTTTTGTTAAACTATTTAAAATGAGATTAAATATAATATTTTTAGGTAATTGTTTTCCCTGACTATGGAATAACTTATTAAAAATAGTGTTTGCAATATGCTCCACGGGGCACATAATAATCAGCCATTATTACGCACACACAGGTATACGTTGCACCGTACATGAAAATATGATCATTTAATACAACAAAAATGTACATTTTTATAATTGATCATACTATCGTAACGTGTACATCTATATTATGAAAAATTGTACATTTATGACATTGAGATTCATAAAATGTATATTGGTAATTATCAAACGGAGATGAACTTTTATCACAATGGAGATGAATTTGTTTTAGAACGGACATGAATATTTTTATCAACAGATATGAACATTCTTATGCCTGTTATGTGTTTATAAATGCACATTTATCATAGTAAAAATAAAAATATATCACAATAAATATAAAATTTATTTTAACAAAAATAAATATTTATTAAGATGTACGTTGGGGTTTGCATAAAAGGGTTTTGCACACCCAAAGCCCAAAATTCCTTCAACTCTTCCATATTGGATCCCAAAAATGCATCCTGGGCCTCATTCTGGCTTTGCTTGCAAAGCCCATTTATAGCCCCAAGAATAAGAAACCCAATACCGACACAGCGACAAGTCGTAGAATTTTTATCCAAAACCCAATTCCGAATTTCTGGAGAATCAACTCAGTTTGGGGATCAAGAGGTTTAAGGTAATTTCCAATAGCCAGAGATGGAAACCAGGAAATTTGAAGTTAGGCAGCTTCTCAAGGACAAAAGGCTCTGGTTCGCCTCTTTCCTCATTACCTGGGCCGCTGCTCTTCAGGTTTTTCTTCAAATTACATATGAAAACCAATAGGAAATTGTTTTGATTATTTCGCATTTGATTTCTAATTTGTTTATCAATTAAAAAAAAATACAGGGGCATATGATGTGGATCCAGAGGCAAGATTCATTCAAGCACAAGTTTGGGAATGCTAATCAAGAAATGGGTTCCGAAGATACTGCTCAGAATCAGTAATTTTTCTGGTCATTTATTTATTATGTTGTGAATCATTTAATATTTATATATATTTATCAGTAGTTTAGGTTAAATTGCTGGTGGCCTGAAATTCTTGTGGTTTTATCCTTAGGGAGGGTTAATTATATTTTGACCTCCAAAATAAATTAATCTGATTGATAGTGTGTGTGTGAATAATAATAAACATATTAATTGGGATTAACTTGAAATACAAATCGATTTCGTTGTTATTATATTACTTTTTACAATATTTTTAATTGTTTGAATGTATTAGTATAGTGATTGAATACAAATATTGTCCTGCTCAATTTTATTTTGAAGTTAGTTATTCTGTTATTTTGAAGGATATGCTTTTGGAGGTAGCTATGGTGCTCTTTTATTTGTATTTATTTGATTTATCTATATATATATATATATATATATATATATATATATATATATATATATATCATCTATTATCTAAAATCATATCTGATAAGATCACCTAGTTTTTTCTCCTATCCACTATATCTATGTGGATGTCCACATTGTCATTGTCAGCAAATTATAGATATTCTTTTTATTTTCATTTGTCCAAAAAATAGGTATATGTATTTTTTAAAAGTAATAATTACACATAAAAGACTAAAAAAACCTATTTAGTTTACTTTATTTATTATTAAAACACTCAAAAATTTAGTGTAAAATAGGAATAATAGAAAAAACTTCACAATCTCAATTACACTTGTATTTTGTCTTATTAATCTGTATATTTTTGTTTACCGGCCTATCTTTTGTGGAAGGAGAAAGTCATATTATTTTTTTTAACAAAAAATATGAAGTATTACTTAAAGCAATAAAAATAATACATTTATATTAAAATATTATATTGGTACAAATCAAAGTGCTGTCCAAGTGCATGAATTAAAGAAAGTGAGGGGTGGGGTAATTCATGTGAAGAGTGGGTGCAATTCCATGATGATAACCAATGCAGGGAAACAAAGGCCCAAAAAAGTGATCATAGCAAGCAGCTTCTGGCTTATTTTTCTTATCTCTTTGATTATGCTTTTTTTGTGGATTTTAGACCTCATAAACTATACAAGAGTTGGCAGATGGCCCCTTCACTTCACTTTTTTCGCATCATTGCCTCCATCATCACCATTGTTTTTGGGTTTTTTACTCTCATTTTTCTTTCTTCATGTTTTTGTATAGGGACGTTGGAATAACTTTTGATGCACGATTCAATATTAATTGATTTCTAAAAGCTATTGATTCGTTGTAACAAATTTTATTTAGGTAGACAGTCGATGCATTTCGAATTGTTTGTTGACAACGTGGTCGGCTGCAAGGCCTACCGTATAGTCAAAGATGAACATTTAATACAAATAAGATGTACATTGTTACTATTGATCGTACTATCATTACGTGTTCATCTATATTATGAAAATTTGTACATTTATAACATTGAAATTCATATTCATCACATTGCAGTTTAGCATATTTATATACATTTTAATAAATATATATTGATATTCATCATAACATAGATGGACTTTTATCACAATAGAGACGAACTTTTATTAGAACAAACATTAATAGTTTTATCAGAGTAAATATGAATATTTTTATGTCTGTTATATGTTCATAAATGTACATTTATCATAGTAAAATTAAAAATATATTATAATAAATATAAAAACTTATTTTAATAAAAATAAACATTTGTCACATTTAACATTAACTTTTTATGCGAATGTATGATACAATATGCATTCGAGTGTACATAATAATTTGCCGAGGATTGTCACAAGGTGGCGAGGGGGCAACGGTCAAGGGCCTCCAGTTTTTTGTGGTGCCCAAATTTACATAAAAATCTGTACTATTTGTGTATATAATGTGTTATAAATATAATCTTTTAAGAAAATATAATTTGAGCCATAAATAAAGGTTGGCCCATAAAAAAGATGTTTACATCAAGACCTATATTACTCAATTTAAAAAAATGGTTTTCGACTAAAATGGTATGAACATGACTATTGAAATTCTCAAGTTTGAATGTTAAGATTTTAGATCGTTTTCTAATGTTTCTATTGCATATAATTAATTATTCTGTTAACTATACCAATATTGTACCATCAAGATAAATAAATAAAAAATTAAAACTAAGATTGATAAAAATACACCCACGTATAAGAATTAGTTTAGTTAGCAATTTTATACATCTAAATGAGATATTGAATAAAACATGATTTTGAAGACTTACGTATATTCATCTCTAATTTTTTTTCAACTTATTGATAATATCATTTGCATTTGCCTTGATCACGATATTATTAAAGTCCTAATGTGCCGCTTTTACCAAAGTCAACCTGATATGCTTCCACAACCATAAAAATTGGTTCTAAAGAGCTCCAACTATTATAACATTCATTTTAGCTTAGCATTTTGTGTACTTAAGAATAGGTGTTAGGCCGGTTCAGATGTGAATAGCTCGTCTGTAAGAGAGCTCCAGTCAGAAATAGGTAGGAACTCGGTCAGGTGGCGACCTCCTTCAAGGTCGTTAGGATGTCGGTCTATTTTACCAGTAGGGATACCTAAGCTAAGGGGAGAGCTTCATAAAAATGAGTCACCTTTGAATGTTAATGTAGAGGTCAAGCACGGAAGAATAGAGAAGGATGAGCGACCTCAGCACACTGGTGCTGAGACAAGACGTGGAAGAATTGAGAGGAACAAGAGACCCCTATATGATAATACGAAGATTGGGCAAGGAAGGTTTAATGGAGAAGAGAGACATGCATATGAATACTACGGCAAGACGAAAGGAGATGGATGGTGAGGAAGAGTTTCTCAAAAGACAAGATGCACGAGGAGGTCAGGAAGATGGACGAAGGTTCACTAATAGACGTGCATAGGAAGATGAAGAGTGTGAGAGGTTTGAGGAGGAGGCACCTGCTACCTCAATGGTAGATAGATATATGCAAATGACGTTGCGAGTCTTGCAATGGCAGGCAGCGGTCAAGGATCCTGAGGAGGAAAGAGGTCACCCGTTCTCACAAGATATCATTAAAGCTCATTTACCCACGGGGTATAAGGAGCTGAGTTCTTATTATTAAGAAGTCGGATGCTATTCGTCATATACAATGTTTTGAGAACACAGTTATGCTACATCTGTATACAGACATGGTGTCTTGTAGGGCGTTCTTGTCTACTTTACAGGGGTTGTGTAAGATTGGTTTCATCAAATCGCACCAGGAAAAACCATGAGATTTCTGGTGCCGAGGACATCTTTTTTAACACACTTTGCTAGTGCGAGATCGCATAAGAAAATATTTATGTCTCTATTTGTTGTTACCCAAAGAGAGTGAGAATCAATAGAGGACTATGTCATGAGGTTAACTAGAGCTAGCTTGGAAACTCCATCGGCGACAGAAGAAGTAATGGCCAGTGCTCTTACACAAGGGCTACGATCAGGAGGGTTGCGAGTGTCGCTGCCTAATAATTATGTGTATACCTACAAATAGGTACTGATTGAAGTACCATGTATATCCAGGTGGAGGAAGCAGAAGATCGGAGTAGGGATCGTAAATAACTGGAGGTTATGTATAATGATAAGTATATAACACTGAAATTTGAACCAAGGCAAGAGTTTCGTAGTCAAGGTAAGCTCCCGGTTACACCAATGGACCAGATAAGGCTTCCAATAGTTGTTGTTGATAGGAGGTTCGAAGAATTTGGTCAAGAAAGTTATATATTTCTCATGGAACCTAGAGATTAGGTGTTTGTTGTAGCACGAAAAAAGTTTAGAAATATTTTGAAATGGACCATTGATTATACAAAGACACTTATCGAGCCAAAATTGAGGGTTTTTTGTAGGATCCGCAAGAACTATGGGAATTCCACAGAAAGTCGTAGGCATCTGAGGGATGAAATTGAGCGATTAATTCAAGCAGGTCATTTAAAGGTGTTTTTATATCAAGATAGGGTACAAGAGAAGAAAATAGGTCCCCATGCAGCTATAAATGAGGAATAGTTTATGCAAAAAGGTGGACATGGAGGTCGTAAGGATAATGAAGACCCACCTACGGGGCGTAAGATGATTAAAATGATTTTGGGAGGACCTACAGATGGAGTTCAGATAGTGTAAGAAGACTTCATGCTAAGGCCAGTAGGCCACAACCTTCAGAGGTAGTTGTTATAAATATAAACTCGCCACCTTCTTTTTATGGAACCTATTATATTCTTTGGACCTATTATAAGAGGGTATTATAAGAGGAACATAATGATGCGTTGCTTATTCGAGCAGAATTAGCAACCTACGATTTAGATCTGGAAAGTTTTGGGGATATATGGTTATGGAGTGAGCTATTGAGGTAAATCCAAAGAAGGTACAATATGTGATGTATATGCCACAACCAAAGACTATTCGAGACGTGTATGTTCTTATAGATCAAATGGCAGAATTGAGCAGGCTCATCTCTCGGTCAGCAGAAAAGGGGTTTTCTTATGGATGACAATTTTGGCCCGACCCAACCTGGCCCGCACCATTTGGGGCACCCCACCCCGTGCCCCGCCGCCGGGGCGGGGGCGGGTCCGGGTACCACTTTTCGCCTCGCGGGTACCCGGCCCGCCCCGGACCAGTACAATATTCTTTATTTTTTTTTATATATCTTATATGTTATATACACCACACACACACACCACACACACCACACACACACACCACACATATATATATATATTATATATATATATATATAATTTATATGATTTATTTATATTTTTATATACTTAATATTATATTTAACAATTATACATTGATAATGATATTTTTTTTAAATAATATACATTAATAAAATAAAATAAATGATAAATAAACTTATAAATAAGCTAATAAGTTTGTTTTTTTGGTTTATTATTATTTTTATTAAATTTGTAGTCTTATATTTAATTTTTTGTATTAATAATAATTAATATTTTATAATTAAAAATAAAAAAACTATTTAAGCGGCTCGCCCCTGACCCGCGAACCCGTAATGGGTCGCCTCAAACCCAGTCCGTGAGGTTGACGAGGCAGGTCCAAAGTCTCGTAGTACCCGCCCCGCCCCATTGCCATCCCTAGGTTTTCTTTTTTCAAACCTTGAGAAAGGGGGGTGTTTGAGAAATTGAATAAGTATTTAGATGAGATGCTTCTATTAACGAAGTATCAGGAGAGGACCTAATTCTTTATATAAGGGTGGGTGGGATATGTGTTAGCATGTATTGATTCGGGAAGAAGTGGGGCAGCAGAAGCCTATTTGCTACGTAAGTAGGATGGTTTGGAGGTCTGAACATCGTTATTCTGATATGGAAAAGGGAGGTTTGATATTGGCTTTTACACTTAGAAAACTAAGTCATATTCCTTGGGGCATAGGACTCGGGTACGTATTAATTTGACCCATAAACAGGTCATCAAACGACCTAATATTTCAGGTTGTTTGGTGAAGTGGGACATAGAGCTCAGTGAGTATGGTATATGAAATGAGGATGGCGATAAAGGCTCAAGTATTGACAGATGTTTTCTAGGAGACGATGTAACCTCCGAACCTATGGAGGAAACACGGGTCTTTCATGTAGATGGGTCGATGATGGTTATTGGAGCAGGAGACGATGTTGTTTTAACTAGTCTAAAAGGAAATAATCTGGATTATGCGATCTGGTTAAATTTAAAGGTATCTAATAACGAAGTTGAGTATGAGGCATTGGTACAAAGACCATCGAGCTGAGGATACGTCAACTATCAGCGTAAACGGATTCCCAGTTGGTGACTTATATGTTTAATGGTTCTTTTGAAGCTAGGGAGGAAATGATGCATGAGTATTTTGGTATAGTTAAAAAGATGGTTGCACACTTCGAGACCTTCTACTTAAAGCACTTACAATGAACAGAGAACGTTCGAGTTGATCTGTTCGCTAAAATGGTAGAGCCGTTAGGTGATTGTCATACTAGAAAAATCACATTGGTGGAGTTGGATGCGAGTAGCTTGGAGCATTCTAAATGTAAAGCGATGGAGATTGGGGAGTTATATGATTGGAGAGCTCCAATTAGGTTGTTGGGATAAGTTGCCGAAGGTAACGTACAGGTTGCTGCCTCTGAAGCTCGAAGGGCGGCACACTTTTGTTTAATGAATGAGCACTTACACAAGATATCACATTTTGGACCATAAGTGTTTGTCGAAAGACAAAGGGATGGAGATTTTATGAGAAATACATGAAAGTTATTGTGGGGATCATGCAAAAAGTAGCACTTTGGTGGGGAAGGCGTTGTTAGCAGGTTTCTTCTGGCCGCATTTGAAAAAGATGATAGGAGAACTAGTAAAGACTTGTCAGAAGTGTAAGATGCATGCTTCGCTCATTCATGTACCTGCTGAAGATATGGTTGTTATGAGTCCTTCATGTCTTTTTGCGCAATGGGGAAACGATATTGTATGAGCGCAAAAGAAGTATTATTGGTGGCGATAGATTATTTCACCAAGTGGATGAAGGCCGAGGCAATGGTCTCCATTACAGAACGGAGAATGGTGACATTTATTTTTATTGACATCTTTTGCAGGTATAGAGTTCTGCGTGTTCTTATTTCTGATAACACTCAATTCAATGGGAATCAGATGAGAGCTTGGTGTAAATAGACAAAGATAAAGCGGAGGTTTGTCTCCATTGTGCATCCCCAAGATAAAGTAGATGTTTGTCCCATGTATTTCTATAATAATATCCTCCGTATAGGGGAATTATTCGACTCCTCGATGGATAAGTAAATAAGAATATTAGTTGGTTTTAGAATTTTTTTTTTATGCATTTTGGCGCCTGAAAGACGGAAACCCTAATCTAGGTGAATATATCCCTAAAATCAATATATAGGGGATACAAACTTATTTTAAACCCTAAATTGAATAATCTCTATTATTATGTCGTTATCTTATTCTCAGCACATAATATATTCTCTAACTTGATCGTCGGAGCTTGTACGTCGGGATCACCCCTGATACTTTTCAAGTTCAAAACAATTCGATACAAAGGTTGAGGCGGTCCGATTGTCTCATCACAAACTCCCAAACCATATTCGCCAAGAGTTTGAGGAACTTTCATTGAGTGGCGTGTTCCAAATGTTAAAAAGCTCTCTCTCTCTCCTCTGATTGTAAGATTTTGGAGTCTTGGTCCATATATTGTTATTAAATGATAAATATTTAATGTTGTTAAGTCACGTATTTTCTAAATACGTGATTTAGTAATTAATAATTTATTTTATTATTTAATATTTTTATTTTTTTGCCCAGTTTTAATTGTTTTGGAAAGATTTAATATTTATCATCTTTGATAATTATCAATATATTATTTAGTCTTAAACTAGGTTGTGATTTTCTCTGTTATATAGAAATAGTATATTGTAGTATTTATTATTTAGGAATCTAAGATTTTATCGTGTATTCTTTATATTAATATATATTTACAATATATTATGGAGTAGAAGTCGATTCTTAAGATAGTATATATTACTAGAACTCTAGAGATTTGATCTTCCTTACTGATGATATTTACTTGCATTATTTTATATGTATCTTTTTTTCCTTATTTTGTATGTCTATTGTACAAGCAATGTATGCCTATATAAAGGTGATGGATTGCTCACAAACGACTCACGCTTTCAGATAGATTAATCGCAACTAAAAAGTTTGAGAGCAAATTTATTAAATTTATTCCTATAGTATATTTTCGTAATTGATAGATGCGACTGTAAATACTTTCGGCATCCACAATAATTGTTGTTGAAATTATTTTCTTCCATAGTTTTTACTGTTTCGATTACATTCAAATGCAAAATTTGATTATGAAAGACTTTCGTCATATTGGTTCGACTATAAGAATCTTCTTATATTCAAAAGTGTATTTTTATTTTACACTACTTTTTATTATACACTATATACACTACACATATTTTATATTGATTAAAATTGTGAATCGAGTTCTACATTCTTTATTATTGGTTTCAGACTTTGAGCTGTTAAGTGCGTAATGAATTTATTTTGTAATTAGTAATTACCCAAACCTCAATAATATTTTTTGTAATTATCAAAGAAAGAAAAGGAGAGAAGACAATTATTAATTGGTGCCACAATGCAACTTTTCTCGTGAATCTTCACGCTGCCAGTCGATGTATATAATCAATAAACTTAAAAAAAAATTAAAATTAAAAAATAAAAAACGAAATTGCTTTTCAGGGACAATATCATCAGTTAGGTGATCCACCAAATTGGCAACTGACGATTAAAGAAACCAAAAGTGGTCAATTTGCAGGTACAATTTAATCATGCTTTTCTGGATGCCAACTCTTCTCCAAATTCTTTTATTAGCAAAAGAGAAACAACAATAATTTCATAAAATTACTAATATAAAACAAGAATTTGCATAACAATGATTATTAATTCAAATACTTTAGACATTTTGGAAAAAAAACAAGTCATCAAATAACAAATAAACTTTGAACACATTCTTAATCCGATTAGACTTCAATCTAAATTGAGCCCATTATTCAATCTATAAAAAAGAGAATTAAATATATATATAACGACATTATTTGATATTCAATCGCGTTTGACAAGCCCAACAAGTCAACTATAGATCATGTTAAGTGCAACTTATGAAACTCAATAAAATAATGATATCTAACTATTTAAGCAACAAATTACATCTATTAGTGTGACAAAGCCCCATGTTTGGTCACTGTAACCTTTTGTAAAGTAGCATTTCTTAATTCTTCTCCTATCACTCTATAAGCTAAATTTGATTTTTTTTTTTTTTTTTTTTATGACATGAAATTGTGATAGACATAATTAATGATGCAGGCATGGAATTCAAATCCACCATACTCTATACTTGGCATATGGTGATAATAAATATGTCATGACATATGGTGACAATTAATGTGATGTGTTTAAACAATACAATTCCGATTAATATTTCCTGTATTTGTCCATTCTCATTAGTTAAAAAATCAAATCAATTATTTAAAAATTACATAATTGGAAAATCGCCATACTAATATTTTACAAAAAAAGAAAATGTAAAAGAAATTATCCAACGCCCCTAGCCAATAACCAAAATACCAAAAAAGAACCTTTCCACAGGGAAAAAAAAAAGAAACAAATAAATTAAAAAATGAGATAAAAGAAAAAATATATCGTCAGTCAAACCCTTTAAAAAAAGAAAAAAATAAATAAAACGGAAAGCGAAACGTGCCTAATTTTAATGAGCCACGGCGAGCGGCGGGCGCGTAGCTGATACTCCTCTGATTAGGCACGGCGAGCATCGCCGTGTGGTCGAGGAAATCCTTGAGCGCCGCCACGGACTGCAAAATAGTCCTGAGATCGTCGGCGCACAAGAAGCCCGGATCGCCGCACCTCCTAACCGCGTACACATAGAACGTGACGCACCCTTTCCGGAACTTGAACCGCGCCATCTCGTGCCCCTTCATCCCCCTAATCAGCCTCTTGTTCACCTCCCCCAGCGGTATCTCCGCCGGCCACAGCCGCTCCGCCGCCGCCCTCGTGCCCTCGGACTCGAACACGAACAGCACCACCTTCGATTTCTTGGTCCCCAGGCCCAGCGTCAGGGTGTTCCACGCGTGGTGCGCGAGGATCGTGAAGTTCGTCGGGAGGAACGCGGCGGCGGAGGCGAACGCCGGCCGGGATGGCGGGAGGGAGAGGAGGCGGAGGAGCTCCGGCGGCCGGGCGCGGCGGATCGTGAAGGATTTGACGATGAATTGGCCGCCGAATCGGAGGCCCTTGACGTCGGAGGAGGGCTTGAAAGAGAGATCGGAGGCGGTTTTGGCGGTTTGGTCGTTGGGGTGTTGGTGTTTTTGCTTCTTGTTTTTGGTCTTGGGTTTATCATCCATGGAGAAAAGGAAAGGGGGTTTGCTCTGTTTTGGTGGATAGTGATGAATGATGATGGTGATAAACAAATTACAGATCTTTCGCATAAATTGTGCCGACGTTGTCAATTTTATTTTTATTTAATCAACATTTTACAGAATGTCACTATTTATTTATTTATTTATTACACCATGGATTTCAATTTGGGTACTACCTGACAGTACTAATTTAACTTTACTAATCAATTTTTTTAAAAGAAATTAATTAAATTTAATTCAAATAAAATGCATACTCTCCAAATTAATTTTATACTGTCGATGTGAATTTAATACTGATCGTCGCCACTATCACAGGCATCGCCGAATTCCGATTGTTGTCCTTGAGTCCGAACGGATTTCATACTATATCGTGCAATTCATACTACTTCTAAAGTTTCGTCGAATTTCATACTATATTATGCAATTCATACTATTTCGTCAACTTTCGTACTAATACGCATGTCGCCTAGTGGAATTTCATTCATACTACTAATAGTAAATTTCATACTTACACAGTGAATTTACTAATCAACTTTGTTTGTTTGCTTCTTTCAAATTTTAATTCTATACTACTTATAGTAGAATTGAATACCAAACAAATTATCCATTTGATTTATTATGTGGATTATTGACAGAGAAGAAGAAAGTGAGAGATGGACAGAAAAGAAGAAGAGAAATAAAGAGTACAGAGAGAGGGGGAACCCTGGTACACACACGTACATACCTATATATTACGTGGATTATTATTTATTTAATTTTATAAACACTTTGGCATATAATTAAGGTAATTATGTCAATTTGGGGAAGTTTATATTATATGAACTATATTATACTCAAATGAGAATTAAAAAAAATATAAAAAAAAATTGCACGTTTATTTGGATGAATGCATATCTAAGTGTAGTATATAAGAATTGTTCCTAAGATTTATGTATAAAAACTCAAATCGGATAATAATGTTCCTTATTATTCTTTTATTATATAGAATGAGATATAATAATAATTTAAAAGACAAACATATTTAAACATCTAAAATTCTTAATGAACCGATCTTAAACTTGATTTGAAAATCCTCAACAAGTTCGAGTCGAGCTCAAATAGAATTAACAATAAATAAACGGTGAACGAACAGATATTCGCTTGTGATTTTAGGTCGGTTGACTTGAGCTATCAAGAGGAAAAATTGTGCAATCGAATTAGAAGTTTGTGTTCATAATGAAAGGGAGTTCGTTACTTGATTGCACAAATATTATTATGTTTTTCTTACTTACTACAAATAATAAGAAATTTCTAACTTGATTGCATAAATATAGTTTTATACTGCTTGCTTAAAATACAAATAATAATAATAAGACAAATATCATGTATTTCTTACTTACTACGAATAATAAGAAATTTCTTACTTGATTGCACATATGTTGCTAGGGAGTTCATATTACACAATATTATGTATTTCTTACTTAAAATAAATAATAAGAGATTTATTGTTTAATAGAACCAATTTCTTACTTGATAACTGAAAATTTTGGGCAAAAGCTAAAAGGTCGAAAAGTTTTCCAATCACCGACGATGATGATGATAATAATAATAATAATAATAATAATAATAATAATAATAATAATAATAATATATTATTATTATTATTATCATCATCATCATCATCATCGGTGATTCTCATATGATACACTTGAATCAATCTTATTTCTCAAATAATCGTCTAACTTTTTATTATCCGTTTAGTCAAATACATCCCATCAAATCAGAATTATTATTTAAACTATCAAATACCACTACACCTAAGAAAAAGTATTTTAAATATAATTAATAATATCTGTTTTTGTGTTTTTTTTTTGAATTTGAAATCATTTTAAATATGTAAAAATTTAGTATTTCTAATATAACTTTAAATTTCTGGAATAATGTTTAAATTTTAAAATTTTAAAATAATCAAACAATGGTTTGGAAAAAATGACTTATTTAAAAATATTTTGAAAATCAAAATAATAATGACTATTATAAAATGAAATATATCTCAAACATGAATAGTGAATCACTAAAAAATATTTAAATAAAACTAATGAGAAAATGAGTTTATGATTAACAAAAATATGATAATTCAACTAAGAATTTGAGTTTTAGTGAGAAAAAAAATAAAAATAAAGAAAATCATTGGAAGATTTAAAATTATCTCAGAATTATTATAATTAAATTGGTAAGTTGTTGGTAAAAAGAAAATCAGATTCTCATAACCACTTAATTAAGTTTCCAACATTTTCTAGTTTTCTAATTTAATCTTCAGTATTTAGATTTCAGGTATTTTTACTTTTAAATTTAGTTTTTTAAGATTATCTTATATGTGTTTTCTTTTTAATTAAGATAAATAAATATAATTTATTTTCTAATTATATGTTACTTGAATAGATGAAGATATTGAATTAGATAATATATAATAAAAGAGAAATATTAAATTAGGTAAATATAATAAAATAAAATATTAAATTAGGCAAAATATATATAAAAAAATATTAAATTATTTAAAAATATGTAAAAGAAAAATTCTCATACGATACACTTTGATAATTCTCATATGATACACTTGGATCTATCTTAATTGTATTATCCATTTAGTCAAATGTATCCCATCAAATCAAATTTATAATTTAAACTCTAAAATACCCCTACACCTAAAAAGATTATTTGAAATATAATTAAGAACATCTGATTATTTTTTTTAGAATTTGAAATTATTTTAAATATGTAAAAGAATTAGTATTTCGAATATAACTTTAAATTTATTAAAAAATGTTTTATAAAATTTGAAAATTTTAAAATAATCAAAAAAATTGTTTGAAAATATGACTTATTTAAAAATATTTTGAAAATCAAAATAATAATGATTTTTCTAAAATGAAAATATATCTCAAACATGAATATCGAATCACTAAAAAAATATAAATAAAACTAATGAAAAAATGAGTTTATGAATAACAAGAATATGATAATTCAACTAAATATTTGAACATTAGTGAGAGAAAAAAATCATTGGAAGATTTAAAATTATCTCAGAATTATTAATTATATTGGTAAGTTTTTTTGGTAAAAAGAAAAATCAGTTTTTCATAACCACTTAATTAATTTCCAAAGTTTCTAGTTTTCTAATTTAATTTCATTTTTTAGAAAAACTTCAATATTAAAAATATTTTTCAGGTATTTTTACTTTTAAATTTAGTTTTTTAAGATTATCTTATATGTGTTTTATTTTTAATTAAGATAACTAAATATATATATATATATATATATATATATATATATATATATATATATATATATTAATTATATATGACTTGAATAAAATAAGATATTGAATTAGTTACTATATAATAAAAGAAAAATATTGAATTAGGCAAATATAATAAAAAGAAAAAATTAAATTAGATAAAATATATAATAAAAAAATATTAAATTTGATAAAAAATATGTAAAAGGAAAATATAAAATTTGGTGAAATTATATAAAAAAAATTAAATTAGGTAAATATTAGACTCGAATGACATCGACCAACCAAAGTCTTAACTTAACAAACGAAGTATGAGAAATAGACATATAGATTAAAAGGATTATATATTAATATATATGAGTGGTGCGACCAAAAAGATTGGTGCCTAAAGAATAGGGGGTACTGACCTTAAATATAAAGTAAGCGACCTTATCTACTTTCAATATATACGCAGCGACCTGATAGGTCTCCAAAAAGCTTGTGGCGACCTGATAGATCTTGCAAAACAAAACCTAAGCAAAGGCGGTGGACGGCCCCGGTGTAAGCCCTCCAATGCTTAAGTTAGAAAGTGCGTGAGAGAGATGCGAGAGCTCCAAAGTGAGATATGAGAGCTTAAAACGTAGGATGTGAAATCGACTTAGAGAGAAAAGAATGAGGCCTGAATCCTCTTTATATAATAATAGAAGTATTCCCAATCTAGGGTTCCACTCTCCTATTATAACTATAATACCATAAATAGTGACCGACTTAGAATTATGATTCCTCTTGTATGCTAAGTTCCCATAAATAATAGATCTCGCTGAATTACTATATTAGCCATGGGCCAATAAGCCTATCCATAGATTTAGTCCGTCGGACCCCATAAAATAGCTTGCATTAGCCCATCAGAGCCCAAAAACTATGAGGCCCAGCCCTCAACGCCGAGTTACCACTCAACGCCGAGTTGGTATATTAGTACTTATATAATAGGAGCTCGCACCTTGCATAAGAGCTCTCCACTCCTATGCGTCAGGTTGTTACCCTCAAAACAGCTCGCACACCTCCCAGGAAGACTGCACCTTCTAAAAAATGAGGTTGCTTACTAAGATTACTTACTAAATGCACATAATTACCTACATGTTGGAGACGTCAATATTTGATGTCGTATCAGCTAGTCCCCCATATTCTGGTTGGTTGAGGTATGAAACCAAGTAGAATGTAATCATGAATTACCTCGGAAATCAAACAGTCATGCCTTTTGAAAAAGGCATGGTACTCTTATCCATCACTTCTCATTTAAGATCATTAAATGCGTCTCTGCACCATGTCGGACATGCGTCGTCGGCGCATTAACTTTCAATATATTTAATCTTGTGGGCTCAAAAAACAAAAGGCCCATAATAAATTCCTACCAACTTCCCGCCTATCGAAAAGTCTTTTTGTCTTTTCAATTTTTACACCTCCCAACACACAAAATACCCCTTCGTCTTCGTTTATCTTCATTTACAAAAAACGAGATCCAAGTCATGCTATTTTCCTCTGCAAAAATTACCTTCAAGCTTCTGCAAGAAATCATAAGTCAAGCTCAATCCACACCAAATTCACCAGTCAAGATGATGCGTAAGTCCCCCTAATCCCTTGTTTTAATAATAATTACTCCAATTTTCCTGTGAATTGCTATTTTGCTGAGTATAATTTATCTTCTTTTTCCCTCCCCACTGATTGGTTGACGATGAATATATCTCCATCTACTTCCGACTCCAAAAACCCTAATATCCCAAACCCAGATGTACCCTCTGATACCGACTCGGCAGAAATTCCTCTCAAACGACCTAGTAGGAAAAGAAGCGCACCCATACTTCCACCCAATCTCACCGACGAACCAGAAGAAGCTCAAAACTAGGGCTTTATATGAACAAATTTCTGAAGGCATCCCCATAATAGAACCAAAATGCCTTCATCCCCCCAAACCAAACATTTTCTTGTTAATCCTGTAACTGTAGTGCCCCCGTCGGCTCATGTCAACCTTCCTGCACTTCCGCGAGCTACCAGGGTAATCGCGCAAAACCACTAGGTGCTTCCTAACCGAAGTAACCTAGAAGAATTCATACAAGCTCTCAATCTTCCAGAGACCGCCAAAGTAGTTTTACCTAACATCCTCCGAACTAAACCAGCAAACCCCCCTTTAAATCACATAGCCCTCTTCGATGAACACCTGAAAGAGGGCTTTAGATTTCCCATACATCCCTTCCTGATAGCTATGTCAGTGAAGTATAAGGTCGCACTTTTACAAATGACCCCCAATTCCATAAGATTCTTAGTTGGATATATAATTCTTTGTAATTACTATAACGTAGAACCCGATGTAGGTTTCTTTCATTTTTAATTCCAAATAAAGAACCAGAAAGGTTCTAATTTTGTTGTCGTAACCAAGATATATCTATGTCCAATCCAGTCCATCAGCCATATCAACATAGGATCAAAGCAGCCTTCATTACATTTATCGTAACTCGACCCATCAATGGTCATATATGTTAATACAACTAAATGAAATAGATTATGATGTGGATATGTATCATGGAAATCTCATGTATTTTGATCGTAACGTGCTTATTTCCAATTGGTTCACCTTTGAACCTTAGTGAGATCAATCATATACTAAAATCAAAGTGTGAATCAACCAAATAACTTTATTTTTTACAGAAAATAACATCAAAATATCCTAAAATTGAAGTAACTGAAAAATATGTTTACAAAAGAGAATATTATAATTATAAACCTCCCACTAAAAATGAATTCCCAAAAGATTTGACACCAATACTAGCAGTATACTCATGAAATATTTTGGGTGAAAATCCCTTTGTATTCACACATAAATTAGGAGGATTATATATTAATATATATGAGAGACTTTGAGATATTTTAAAAAACTTTCGGATACATAAATATAAAATACTTTAATTATATTATATGATATTTTAATTATATTTTGTTACACTTTTAACTGATTTCACTATGAAACCGCAATATTGTTTCTCACATGAGATTTTTCTATTCATTATTTATTATCTTCATACTCATTATTCATTGAGTTTTGAGCCTACGGTCGATCATAGACGGTAAATTCGATCATACTATGAGTATAGACACTAATGGCCCTAAAACTTGCCAAGTGTCCATAATTAAGACTATGGACAAGTCTCCTTTTACTACAAACCCACCATATATATATTTATTGAAAATAAATAAATAATTATTCAAAACAAATTATTAAGATAATGAAAATAATTATAAATTTTGCTATTTTTGTTTTATGCCTAAAAATGGTATCAGATCCTAGGTTTATTAAGAACTTTTAAGAAAAAATTATTATAATTATGTAATTAACTTTTGGTGAAAAGATCTATCTCCAAAAATGGATGTGAATGAGTGTTCGAGATGTATTCATTTCAGGCGATATTTCCAAATTTTGAAAATATACGAGTTAGACCATCAAGAGAAAATAATATATTGGGACGGCCATTATGTTGAACAAGCTTTGGCCAGAGTCAATAGGGAAACCTTGAGACAAAGCGAGAAACAAAAAGCGTATCACCTGAGTTACCTTTGGGCAAATCAGATGCTAAAGACGGATTTGATGAATCATAGGGATGTAGCTCATGAATCGCATCAATAGGTCCAACTGCAGCGAGGTGATATCCGATTCCTCTATGAATTCTAAAGATCTTAGGGATATCCAAATAATGGTACAAGACATCTACCACCATCAATAACGTATCCAAGTGCACATGAAAGAGATACTGGAGCATCAAAAGGAAACACGATAAATCCTAATTGATGTTAAAAAATGAGTTAAGGCTCTTGAAGCTAAGCCAAGTACATCCAGAAGAAGACGACATATAACTTTCGGAACAGAACCCCTTTTACATTAAAAAGGGAAACCAACCGAAGTTATAAAATAACCAACGGAGAAAGAAAAAATGTTGGCCATAATCAAAGGAACTCCATTACATCCCAAGAAGTAATGGAAAAAATTAATATTGAAGATCTACACAACCTTGTCGAATCCTTCACTGAAATGGGTATTGTAGATCTAAAAATAAAGTCAAGAGAATCTTCGGCCTTGGTTCCGATAAGTGTTCCTGCACCACCGCCAACAAGTCTCAATCCAAGCGAAAGTACGGCTTCACGTGAACCAGTACCAGATGTACCAATGCCACATGTCGGGGATTTCACCATAAAAGGAGATCCTACAGACATAGTAGGTATCGGGCAATGTTCCCAAAGGCCCAATATTCTCAACGCAATACGGGAAGTCTCAACTTGATCATATACATCCGTATGGATTAATGTTAAATCTAGACATCCCAGATTTTAAGAATCGAGAGATACTAATAAACGATTGGACATCTATAATGCGCATTGTTGTTGGAACTCTCAGTCTAGAGAAGGAAGGGTTCATTTAACTCCTTGAAACGAGCCTTGAAGAATCAGTAAAGATCGCATGGGATCTAAAAGTGCCAGATATAAAAATGGGAGTTATATCTGGAAAATCATTAAAAGGGATAGTCGATAATATGACTAAATTACTCAAAATCCATTTTATCGACACGGGAAATTTCGAGGGTATGGAAGAGGAAAAACTATTAAAAATATCGACAAGCCCTCTACTGCCTCGAAGATATTTGTCATGTAGACGAATACATCCAACTATTCACCGAATATCGGTGGAAAGCCAAGGTGAATAATGGAGATGCGACGCAACTATTCTTTGCAAAAATACCAATCCCTTGGAGAGAGATGTTAATCCAAGAACTCAATCCAGCAACTAATATGGATACGGTTGCTAGAAGGATGTCATTCCTTAAAGCCAAGTTAGCATAGTGGTGCCACCAGGTGGCACTTCACAAGAATTACAAGAGATTAAGAGGAATCAATAAATCGGTTCCTCTATGTTGTGCTAAAAATGACATCCCAACAGTAGTTGGAGGTCATCCACAGAGACATAAGCGAAAGAAAGAAAGAAGCCACCCTCATGTTTGTGGAAACAAGAGAAGGTTTCTATGGAAACCAAGAAGGTTCTGATCAAAACAAAAGGCTAGGAACTATAAAACAGGAAAGAACGGGGCCATGCCGAAGTCGAAGCTTGTTTTCAAGCCAACGAAGTACCACCAGTACCCCATCAAAAAGAACTTCCAGACGAGCTCATACAAGAGCTAATGAAAGTTTTAAAGATTGCAACTGCTGGGCGTGTGGAGTGAAAGGGCATATTTCTACAGATTGCCCTGAAAACCAGAAGAGAGGAGTTAGACAGTTTGAGACAACCTAAGAATTCGAAGTAACTGTCTCTTATCAAAATCTGGTACAGGTGTATCATTTTGAGGATATACCTACAGATGAAAGCATCTATGAAGAATAAATATAATCTGAAGATGGAAGTGAATCATATTCGGAATCAGAGTGAAGGAGAATTTCTTCAACAAGTAATTAGGGAGGATATATCAGGATTCCTCTCTCATACGACGGTTTCTCATAAAACACTTATGAGAATAATGAAAGAAGATCCAAAGCTCCAAATGTATGAAGTATTCACAATAGGAGCAATAGAAAAGGCGATTGACAAGTTGGGTTTCAAGAACCGAAAACACCAAATTATCCACGAAATTTTCACGGGAAGATTCGCAATACCCACGGAATACACAGGAAACCAAATCGAGATGCAACTAATCCCTACAGAGAAGTTGGGAGATTAAGTGCGGACTCAAACGGGAAATGGCAAACACTTTCATGGATCCACACTGGATCCATTAGAGTAATTATAAAATCAACTTTTAAAGAAGGAGTTGATTCGCCATTAAATTTCACTCTATTTGATAAAAGAATCTCAAATCTCAAAGATTCTTGTCTTGGAACGATCACGGGAAATTTATACACTGGAAAATGGCATTCAATGTCTACCCACGAATTGCATATAATTTAGCATATCGAGATTTCAGTAGAGTTCTTACCCTTCATCAAGACTTCAAGAGGCCAGATCTGATGACGAAGGGAAACTGGCCCTACTCGATTACATACAAGATTTCTTATGCACTTTCAAATACTCATCATCCAAAAGTATTCTTGAGAAAGGAGTTCATAAAAATACCAAGGATCTTCGAAGACGTGGCAAAAACGGTCTTAATGGAGATCATGCAATCTCCAAAATTTAGAGAAATCAAATGAGAATCTCAGATCGTTATGTCCTTAATAAAAATAAGAGTCTCACTATAGAACCCAGGATAATGTCTTTACAACAAGACATAATGATTAATGAATCTCATTGGGAAGGTCCAAGAACCAGCCGAAGCACTCGGGCTCCTGAAGTGTTCAAAACTAATGGAGAGTTTAAGTGCCCAGAAGGATGGAGAGGTGTAGAAGTGATATTCGACATTACTCAGAAAGATAACGTCTTTCCTTGTGATGTATTATATCACTTGCAACAACCTTCCCTAGGAAGATATCAAGAAATCCTAAAGATCAGAGAAATTAAAACGGCGATTGAGGGTAGGGCAGGAAGAATCCCAGAACAACTAACTCTAGGGTTAGAATTTCTCGAGGAGCATAAACCTTGGGAAAAATTGAGAGATAGAATGGAGTTTACAGTTGATGAAAAAAGATACAGAATCGGATGTGCACCAGCCCATTCTCCATATACATTCTCGTTGGATTGCTATATGAAATATATTGTGCAGAATATTTTGTAACCTACATTGATTCAGGCGCAAGAATCTATACAGCTAAACCATAAGTCTTCCCTAAAGAAATAGAAGAAGAATTATCCCAGTAGCAAAAGGAGATTTCTCTAAAAGAGTTTTTGTCTTAAAGAAATATCAAGCAAGCGGAAATGATGATGGGAGGAGCAAATGGTACTTAGTGGTATAAGATCAAAACTCCACCAATCTATTTTCATGATACGGGAGTAGATATTTTGTTAGAAAATAATTTTCTACAGACATTTAAAAGATTTACCCTAGAGAATAAGACTAGAAGACTTATTTTCACAGCCCCACGTGATCATTAGATTATAATCCAGCGACTATGAGAGGCATTCCACAGAAAAATGCCAACCAATTTTCACAGCAAGCAGATGAAGGAAAATTTCATCACCCTAAAATAAAGGATCGAAGAAAGTATGGAGAAGCAATTCTTCAACTACGAGCCAAGAGTCTAGGAGGCCGAAAGAAAGAGAGGATAAAACAACAAATTATTGAGTTCCTCAAAGCTAGCTTAGACACAAGCTCACAACTGGACACCACCATGGAAGAACAAGTTTCATTAGAGGATATCAAAAGAAAATTTCAAAAGAATTTCAACGAAGATCCTTTGGCAAGGTGGGATAAGAATGAGCTCAAAGCATCTTTGAAGGTGAAAGCTGAAAAAGAAGGTCTAAAGGATATGCAACGAATACTTAAGGAGCACATTGACCATCCGAATCTCACATCTCTTGTAATTTAATTGATGTCATTGCTTACGTCAATTCTTGCATTATTGTCCTTTACTAGATGGTGGAATTTTCGCTTTGCAGAAGCAAGTTTTTTGGGGACCCAAAGATCACATGGTTCCTTTATTATTGTCGGAGGGCCTTTTACTTTTTTGGTTTGTGCAGTCCCCGGGCAAAACGCGTTTTTGGTGGTCCCTAACCACTTGGCTTGTTTTGTTTCAATATTGTACCAAACTCCGCCTCCGTCTGATTTGAGCATTTCGGACAGATTTTATCCGTCCCTCTCCAGACGTGGGCCATGTTGCAATATTTCTAGTTAGTTTCTTTACTCCCCGATAGCTTGTTACTCCTAGAAGAGATCCCATTTTTTCGAACAGATCTTATGCGAATCTTGTTGTGTTTCCTGTCATCGTATTTAACAAGAAAGACCCATTCACCGTATTTTGAATAGGAACTTGACTTTGTCGATCTTTGTGAGACAGACCCAGAAACCCCATGCCCTCCTTTTGGACATGTCATCTTCCGTGAGTGTTGTTACTAATGGAATTCCTTCAGACGATGGTGCTTTGATTCTTTTCATTGCCTTCGTGTCTGGTCGTCTAAACTTGATGAAATGGAACACTTCATGCATTCCTTTTCCGACTAGTTCTGGTGCTGCTCTAAAGAAATATAACTGTAGGACATTATCCCTTGCAAGATGTTGGTTATTTGCCCAGATTTCATGCACTGAATCTTGTATCCATCTCGAAAGTTGTGATATTTTCGAGAAACTTGGTGATCTTATATGAACCGCTGCTAAAAATCCAAATTCATACTAGCCTTTTACGTCTAGTGTGGATGAGATTTTGGCATCATCCACACTCTGGGGTATCTTCCGGACACATCTACTAGACATTTGGCCAGATTAATCCCCACTCTAGTTATTAACTTCTCCCATATCTGTTCATAAACCTGAAAATGAGAAATTTTCAAAATCCCAAAAGTATCTATCTTAGGTTTGCCTGTCTGTGGGCTAAGATTGATATCTTCCTCATAACCCTTAAAGTGATGGATTGACTCAAAGACTCGGGTTTTAACTCCGGAGTTTCGACTTCAGCTTGAGACAGTTCATCCATAGATGATCCCATCTCAGCCCTAGTGCTAGGGGTGCTTGAATCCCCTGCTACAGGTCTAGAGCTTTGTACTCGAAGTGTCTCCTTTTGCACCATTGAAGATGTCACCCGGAGAAGTGGCTTTATCATTACAGACCATAACTGTTCGTTGGCCTGTAAATAACCTCGTGTTCAATCAGAAACTATTTTCCGATCAGCTCGTTGTAACCTTTCGGCTACCTCTACATTGAGGGTCAATGCATCAAACTCAAGTTGAAGCATCTCCAGGTGTTTCCTTAGATGCCTCGCCATTTTGAGGAATGAATCAATTTATGTTCCCTCCATCTCTTTTTAAGAAATTTGCAAGAACATTTCGTGAGAATTTATAACTACAATATTATAATCATAATATTAACATTCAACTTGCCATCTATGTAATCTATCCTTTTCTGTTTTAGATTCAAATTTGTTCTTTAAAAAGGTTTTAACACTCGAATTATCAATTTTATGTTGAATTTCTTGGATAGCAGAAATAAAGATCATTTCTTAAACGCCCTTCTAATTGCGAATAAATCCTTCTCGTTGATATGCCATCAATTTGCTTCGCTATTCGAAAATAATACGATGCAATATCTACATGGCACTTCTCCTATTGGCGTTACTTTCGTAAGAACAGCTGCCCACCAATAATCACTGACACCTGTGTATAAGACCAGTTCATCCTCACCATTTAGGATTGACAGTTTGGGAAGTTGTTTGCAAACCTCCTTAAATTGTTTAATTACTTCATGGTGTTCCTTTTCCCATTTAAAATCAGCGTCCTTTTTTAGTAGGGAATTAAACACCTTCCTGTAATGTGCAAGGTTATTTATAAACATCCCAATGAGATTAACAACTCCTAGAAAATTCTGAGGTTGTCTTTGTTCTTGAGCGTGTCTAGAAATCCTTGTATCTTTTCTACAATATGATTTTGTAGAATTATTACAGACTCATCGATTTCTATCCCAAGGAACTCGATTCTTTTTGTAGCAATTACTGCCTTCTTTTCTGAAAGCACTAATCCCTCTTTATGGCAAACATCTGAAAAAGTTTCCAAATATTTTAGATGATCCTTAATGTTCTTCGATGTGATCAGTATATCATCAATGTATATAAACATGAAACTGAAATAATCTTTAAAGATATTATCCATCTTTCTTTGATATATCTGGGGCGCATTTGATAGGCCCATGGGCATAACATTCCATATATAATGTCCTTGTGGTGTGGAGAAGGCCATGAACTTCTTACTTCCATCTTAATCTAGTAAAATCCAGATTTACTATCGAACTTGGAGAACACTTTTCCATTTTTAATGCAATTTACCAAATGTTCTCTGCTTGAAATATAATACCCATCGAATTCCAAGATGCTATTACTTCCATTATAATTAATAACTAATCTTGATTTTTCTCATGGTTGCGGACTAGTAACCCCAGACTAATATATGGAGAGACGCCTGCTTCAATTAACTTCAAGTCCGCCAAACTTTTATAAATTTGGAAGGAGGAAGTAGAAGGAAGGGCTCATTACCTTCTATTTTCTCATAATAATAAAATCTAAAAGTAAGTGTTTTGTAAAAAGTGTTGTAATAAGAATTTGTATTAGTGAGTTTATGTATTTTCGAGTGCAAGCCTTATTTATGAGATGCTAAAATGTTACCTCCTCCCAAAAGAAGATTATTGATGTGATAAATTTTCTTTTAAGTTCTTAATAAAATAAAGGTTTTTGCTTCAACCTGTTCACTATATTTTCATTTATCTCTATAAATCAAAGTGTCTTGTACGCCTGCAGTAAGAAACGAACTGTGCTGATCAGTTTGTGAAGGAGTCGGATAACTTGTAATTCAACTTTTTTTGGGCAGTGAGAAATCGTCTGTAAAACGAATTAGGGACAGTAATTTTTTGGCTGGTGGCGTCATGGCCCATTTAACCCGAAACTGATTCGGTCAAATATAGATATGAAATTATAGACATTTTAAATTAACGTAAACATGTTGAGCCTGATATAAAATATTATCGAGTCTGATATGGTTATAATGAACTATTTTCACTTTCTTTATAATAAAATAAAAAGGCAAAAGAAAAAGTGAAATAGCAAAATTAGGGGACTACTTGCTGAAATAGCCTGTGAGTGTAAAATTGTAAAGATAGCGTCAAATTAGCGGATCACAGACCTGGGCCATTATTTAACTTATCAAAACCATGTCAACTTGATTCAAAGATGTGTTTTTTGTTTTCAAGAGATTATAATGAATCAAGTAACATTAGGAAAAATGGTTGTCTACTTAACTTTGACAAGTAACGGGGACAAAAATAATTTCGAAGCGAATAATTGGATCCTTTCAACGGAACATATGGAATTGTCCATAAAAAAGTGCTAATGTAATTCCCTAGAATATTGATACTCATATTGCATCAAGAAATAAAATGGAAACCAAATGGGCTATACACTTTCGTAGAGCGAAAACAACACTACAAATACTACATCAAAATCATTAAGCCTTAGCAGAAATAGAAAATAAAAAGGAAATGGGCACTATTTTCACAAGTTCTAACAAAACCAAATCTTAATTTACATGGAAATAATCGAAGGAGACTGTACATAAATGGGTTAAAGCATATGAATTATGATGATTAATAAAAGAAGTGCATTTTTTTTTGGGAATTTTTTTTTTAACTTCAATCTGCGATTTTTTTCTTTACCTCCTAAAATATAATTTTTTTAAAAATATCTCCCAACATATAGGATTTTGACAAATTGCCTCCTATCAATTTTCCGACAATAAAGTGGCCTATAAAGATAGATTTGGGATTTTGGAGGGGTTATCGACGTCAGTTTGAGCTAAAAATTTGGACCAAAAATGAGAAAAATCCAAAGGAACAAAAAAATGTCAGAACAAAACACCAGAAATTGGTGAATAAATGCACGATTTTTTAACTAAGGTTAGAATTTTAGAAGAGTTATCCGTGTCAGATGGAGCTTGAAGAGTATGTTGTAAACCTAATCTTATTAAGATACTATCTCATGTACAAGACAATCATACTTTTCGAATTATTCTGTTTCAAAGTTATTTCAAGCACGATTCAACCAATTTTTAAAAACATGTAGAATAAAATTGTCCAAAAAAGCATATATCAATGTCCAAACTTCGGAATTTAACCTAAAGTGTGGACAATATTTGGAATTTTCTACCTAATAATATACATGTTAAGATCCTTTAAAAAAAAAGAAAACATAAAATCAGATCACTTGAAATTGAATCCACAAAATTAAACAAACTTTGTTTATAATTAAATCACAACCAAATCAAATTCAAATTGATATCAAATGGATTTAAAATATGATAGGCATGGTACATCTAGCTAAAAGACAAAATGAACTAATAATACATACCATACTGCATCAAGAATTCTAGAAGATGCCCCTCTTTTTTCTTTTTTCTTTTTTCTTTTTTTTTAAATAATATAATAATGGGAGTTAGGGGTTTGGTAGATATTACAAGATCACACGGGGGGCTTAATACTAACAACTAAGTACATGCCTCAATAAAATTAATGCGTTTTTCTAACTCTTGCTGATTCAAGATGTGTATTTGCAAGTACCAGTACCTGAAAGAAATAAACAGAATATCAAAAATATGAAAATTAATATTTTTAAAAAAACGACAAATAATTCCAGTTGTAATCAGATTTTGTTGATAAATATTTACCGGACAATTTTTACCTACAATTTAGCAGTTTCCTTGTTTTTACTTGTAGTGTTCGATTTTGTCAATGCCAACTAATAATTTACCATATCGACGAGAAAATGACGAAAACAACACTTAAATAATCATCAAAGAAGGAACAGAGAGGCGTACTGGGATCGGTAGAGGTAGTCATTGCAGAGCCCGAGAAGTTACAGTCGTAATCATGGCGGCCCTTAATTTGATAGAAAGCATTCATAATAAACGAGGCGTGGGCCTTCACGTTGTTCGGGTCAAAGCAAGCACCGCCCGCCTGAATCGGGCGGCAGTCCACTCCTTCGCTACAAACGTAGTCTATGTTGGCCTGTAGTTGAGGAAGGGTAGCCTCGTCCTTTGGCACGCACCACTTCTTGTTGCCTTCGGCCCGTGGCGGCAAAGATGGTCTTGGAACAGGCTGCATGTATATCATCATACCATATCTATAAGACTATAATTAATGTCATGACCATATAATTATTTTATAGGAAAAAACTTTTTCACCCCAAACTATGGTCATTTTCACAGTTTACCATACAAATCATTATTTGTGACAAATCGACATACGAACTATGCGCGATTTGCAGTTTGCCCCCTACACTGGAGTTTTTGTGATTTTGTATTCAAAACCGAATGATGTGGCACAATCGGGTTGTAACGTACATGTATTGTCTTTATTTACATATTTTGTATGATACACGTCATATAAATATAGAAGGTCCAATGCCTAAATTAATAATAATAATAAGATGGCACAGAGCCAGGTGGTACCAGCAAAGACAGATGGCGTATGTGAATTCGAATAAAGGATAAAAAAAGAAAAAGAAAAGAATAAAGCACAACGGGCAAATAAAGCAACATATCACATGGCTACTTTACTTTAAAAGCTTGTGTGTGTGTGTAAATATATATACATTATTATTAGATTCGATACTTATGTGAGTTGTCACACACCTTTAATTACTTCTTAAGTAAATAATTAGTTAATTAATAAGTGATTGCTCTAATGGCTCCACCACCCCCGCATATCAAGAATTTTGGTAGACAAGCATCAAAATTAATTACTAGTAAACAATGCATGTAAGATGTAACTAAGAATAAATTATTAGTAAACTTGATTTATTTCAAAATTTATAGATCCTATAACTTTTTCGAGATGTTTCATTATATTAAATCTTGTCTTAGAGTGAAAAGTCTCCCCCAATCCCATAAATATTGTTCAGTGCTACTATCAACTGCTACATTTGTGCACAATTTTTATTTTCTTATTTTATTGAATAAGAATATATACTCGAAACTTTTTACACTCATCTAAAGTTCTATATACAGATGATTGGGAGGAATCTCAAACCATTGATTTTCCTATTCAAAAATAAAATAATAGATTTTTTAAAGAAATATTCATCTCCTCATTTTCTAGTTCATTCAAAAACAATGTATTAAGCTAGCTCATAATTAATAAGTGATAGTTGATGATTGATAGTTAACTGGTACAAATAAAATTGTTTGGCACTAATTAATAGTGTTTATTTTATTTTTTATATAAATTTAGCATTGTAAATTTAATTATTATCATTTCTATTACCAACCTCGTTTAATATATATATGAAATATTTTTCAATAAGTACACAATTTTTTTAATGGGTTGGAGAACTTTTTTTTTTTAATTTCTATTGCATACAAGTTTATAGAACCAAACTATAATAATAATAATAATAATAAGTTTAGATATTCAGGTAACAATTAATAAAGTGGTGAAATAAATAAAAATAATGAAATACATAATGAAATAATAGAGTTTTCCAAAAAAATAAAAAAGAGTTAAAAGAGGAATAAAATCAAAAGGCACCATAAGCTTGTAACAGTAGCATTTGAAATAAACTCAAACTTTACAAATAAACTCATCTCAACCAAATAAAATTTATTTTAATATAGAAAGCTTATAAACTCCCTAAATAAGCTATGAGCTAACTTATTGTACTTGACAAACATATTCAAAATGTCCAAATCAACATCTATATAATTTTAGAAAATTATGCACAAGCTATGGAGAATAATGGACTAAAAGTATGTTTATAATTCACAAATTTTATACTCCATCTAATTCACAAATTTTATACTCCGTAAAACCTTATAGTCTATATCTTACTCTATTTATAATTTCCAATTCATTTCCAATACAAAATCAAATAATTACACATCTTAATCAAACTTCATTTAATTAGATACTATATAGTCAAATAATTTGGCCATACTCGCATGTCGGCATGATAATTATGTTCACTTTGTATCTCCTTTTAGTTCGTGTTCACTTGTTTTAATGTGTCTGTGTTACGTCACTTGTCTTGTCTATTCATAGTACGCTAGAAAATGCACGTTTGTATTGACGTGATTTCTCGATGAATAAATTAGGATTTTTTTTAAAAAAAAAGGCAAAGAATTTTTATATTATTTAGAAATGGCATAATAATTATAATTATGTTCTCAATAATTGTAACAATAATCGCAGAAATTTAAGTAGAAAAACCAAGATTATTTATTACCTGTACAGGGGCAGCAGCTCCTTGGCGCAAAACACCAATGTCATAAACCGGGCTGAAATCGCTCCGAAAAAGCCCGAAGTTCTGCTCGGACGAGGGCCCGGTTTTCAGATTCTCATTGAACAGCCCGAATATGTACGTCTCGAACCTCCTCCTCCGCATCAAGGGCGTGCCCCGGCCCGAACTAAGCTTCCTCACCAGCCCGCCATTGTACGCCGCCGCATTCCCCACCGAGCACCGCCACTGCTCGGAGCTATCCCCGGCCGACGCCCACCCAGTCTCGCCCACCGCAATCTCCACGTCCTGATACCCCAGCCTCATCATCGACACGTAGACCGCATCCATCAGCAGGTCGAACATGTCGCCGTAGGTTCGCTTGGTGAACTTATCGAACACACCCTTGTTCGGGCCGAACAGCGAGAAGCTGGCGTTATCCGGGCTGAACGCGAAGTACGGGTACGGGTTCACCATGAACGGCGACTTGGTGTCGCGGTGGAACTGGAGCAGGGGGGCCAGGTTCCCCTCGGCCCAGCCCGGTCGGAACCGGGCCCTGCTCGGCGGGTCGGACGACTCGAGGATCCCGAGGGAGTGGGCGGTGGTGACCTTGACGTCGGTGATGCCGGCGAGGAGGAGGGCCTGGTGGACGGCCCGCATGGCGGCGACGAGGCCGTCGCGGAGGTTCTGTGGGCCCCAGTGGAGGATCTCGTTGCCGACGAGGATGTAGTTGATCTTGGTCTGGGGGTGGAAGGGCTGGATGTTGGCGGCGACCCCAGCGGCGGGCGGTGGGGAGGTCGGTGAGGCCGGGATCCTTCGCCGTTGGGGATGGTGACGGCGACGAGGATGCCGGTGCCGGCGAAGGCGC
>BMAC01000719.1:485734-519243 GCA_014905375.1 Phtheirospermum japonicum
GACCCGAAGGGCGGGACGCTTTTGCCATCAGCGTCCCGCCAGATTTATTTAAAACTTTTTCAAACTAATTTATTTTTTAATTCTGAATTAAATTTATATTATTTATTTAATTAAACCCAAAATATCAAGTTTAGTAAAATGATCAATTACATTGATATAATTTATTATTATTCCTTTTTGTTAATAATATAATTATTTTTGGTGAGATTATTAAATAATTATAGGCCAAATGTCGAGCGAGATTCAAGGCCCTGAGCGGACAGAGGCCCGATTGGGAGCCACTCTACCATTTCTGGAGGGATCTGATTGTCAAGGTCGCTCGCCACCTCCGCATCTTCATCATCCGCCCTTCTCACGTCAACCGCCTCTTGTTCCGCCGATCTGGATTGTCGAGATGCACCGCGCTGGAGACTTATTGCTGCCCCACCACCACCACCCTAATCATTCCCGACTCAGAGCAGTTTTAGGGTTTTTTTGGGGGGCGAAAAATGACGATAATGCCCCTCGCCGGAGATTACTACATTCTTGCACTGCTCTTGGAGGTGAGGAGGTTGCTACTCACTCGATCCCTCTCTCATTTTCACCTTTTTTTTATTTTTTGAAAAAATTAAAAACTCAATTAGTAAAGACCACCGCCGTGTGCGCAGGAGCGAGCCCTTGAAGTAGTCAACATATTGTCGGAAAACCATTGGACTAGTTTTTGTGTCATCACCATGCTAAAATTGGAGGATATTTGTGAGGGATCAGAGGAAGCAAAGGCAGAGCCAAACTCCTCACCATCAACAGACCTGATCCTATTCAGGTACTAGTTTCAGTTTTCTATGACTTTAGAATTTTATTATTTGAGGTGTGTGTTAATTTACTAGAATTTATTTAGTTTATTATTCTGTGCTTGGTCAGGGAGTGAAAGTGTGTCTTGCTCATGGAGCTGTTTCTACTGCCCTCAAGTGTGGATTACAATGTTCTGCACTTGATTTGGACTACAGAAAAGCTTGAGCAGCAGCTTCGTTTGATCGACCAGCGCTACCAAAAGTAAGAATTGGATTTGTGAATCTATGATTACTATTATTATTATCGTCTATTCGTAGACATATATGATCTGATTGGTATTTATAATTAGATGGGGGGTTGTGCTGCAGAAGCAGGGTTTATTATTATCGTCTATTCGAAATATACTGTCTTGGTGCTTGAGTAATGTTACATTAGAGAATGGGTAATTATTTATGTCAAGTATAATTAGTGATTAGCATTGGGATGGTTTTTAATTAACGGTATCCAAATGCCACCTCAGTTTGCTGTTGTTGGTTTTCTTGTTTCAGCTTTATTACTTGATGACGATGCAGGTTTCAGATGCCATACAAAGCAGCCAGCACACACGCTTTAAAAGAAAACCAAATCAGCGTTGAAGAGGTTGAACTGAGAACATTGATTCGCTCAAACAACTCGATAAAGCTCTACGTAAGCTGTTTGCATTTCGGGTTGCTGCACTTGAAAGCATACTAATAATAATAGTATGGGCGAGACCAATTTCTTGTCCAGTGGCTAGCAGAACTGAAACTTACGACGTCAAGTGTGTTTTTTCTTTTTATTTTTACCAACATATGCTTCACTGTGACTTTGTAGAATCAACAACAGCATATGCAGAGATGCAAGATGACGATGTTGAAGATGAATTTAACATTACAAGTGAAGAGGAGGTCCAAGTCGCGACAAAAACAGCTGGTGCTTTGAGCAATGCTTCATCTCCAAAGTGAAGCAGAAAACGAAGAATGTATCTATATTATAAGCATGTCAAAAGATAGAATTCTTGAAGCTGCTTGACATTATTATATTCGCGGCTAATGAATTTCGGGTTGTATCTATGTAAGGATAATTTTTTCTTTTTACATAGATTTTGTAACATTAATTTTATTCAAAAAAAAAAAAAAGATTGTTAAAGAAACAACCTGATGAAGGCATCGGATTTTTGTCGAAGCCCCAAAATATAGTCGAGCCAGGGATCTTTCATCATACAAGTTAATCGAAGGCTCCTGTGAATCAAGATGAGAAATTGTGATTTAGTAGTAGCTATATATATATATATATATATATATACTGCTGCTAACCCTTTTCTCAATAAACATGCATTATCTATCGTAAATTTGTTGTGCAGCTAATGCTTCAGGGGAATAATAATAATAATAATTCTTCATAATAAAAAATGAGAAACTTTTTGTCAATTCATAATAAGAAAAAAGTTGAGCCGAACCTAGTTCAAAGCCACCACGATGAATGTCAATTCATTTATTCTCAAACAAGGCACATGCCTGTGATAAGTGCATGATGAATGTCAATTCATTTATTCTCAAACAAGGCACAAGCCATGCAATTGGTATGAAGACATTAATTAATTAGATACATTTCTATGCCTCTAATTATACTGTTTTTAATTAGTACTAATAATTTAAATAAAAATTAAAAAAAATGACGTCTAATTAAGTAGGTACTAATAAATTGTGAAAAATCTATTTTATTTTCATTTTCCTATCTCAAAATTTTTGTTTGGCATAGTATAAAATAAATGATCTCATACATTCATTTTATTTTACAAAATACAAATATTTAAAAAGAAAGCAAGGGAAAAAGAAACCGACAAACCTTGTGTGCGCAACATCAATAAGGTATTCCTAACTTTATTGCAATTTTGAAAATAACTAATATTTTTGGTTTTTTAACAGTGATAATTACTTTTTGTAACATGTAATGTTTCCAAATAACTAATATGGTGAGACATCACATATGTATAATTTTATTTTATTTTCTTACTACCATGCATTTAGTTCTTATAAATACGCATGACATTTATTTAGTTAAAGCCACAATAACATTCTAAGGTTATTAAAAATATTCTAAGATTAATAAGCAAAAATGATGATCAACAATATTGTTGTTGCCATGATGTCCCTCCTTCTGTTGTTATCGTCGTCGATGGCTGGATACCCAAGTTGGTTCAGCCGATCGGACTGCGATCTTTTGAAAAAACCATTGGCGCCGCCACCTAACATTATTGTCGCCAAAGACGGTGAGATGATTGTCCAGGCCGTCGGTGCCTACCCTCCCGCCTTTATATATATGGCCTGGACAATCGTCATATATTGGCCACTCCCGTCTTTGGCGACAATAATGTTAGGTGGCGGCGCCAGTGGTTTTTCCAATAGATCGCAGTCCGATTGGCTGAACCAACTTGGGTATCCTGCCATCGACGACGATAACAACAGAAGGAGGGACATCATGGCAACGGCAATATTAATTGTTGATCATCATTTTTGCTTATTATTAATCTTAGAATATTTTTAATAATCTTAGAATGTTATTGTGGCTCTAACTAAATAAATCTCACGAGTATTTATAAGAACTAAATGCATCGTTCTATTGAAGGATTGAGTGCAAATAGAGCTGCAGCCAAAGGATACGATGGACGCGAAGAGGGTTTATGGCTGCACCAGGGACGGACTGGACTTACGAGTGCCCATATCCGGACTGGGCATGATTTTAGCTAATCTTTTTTCTTGTTACTTATGTTTTTTAAATGAAAACTATTGCAGAAAAAAAGATGTAAAAGTTCTATTTCTTAATTAGAGACTAATGATACAAATTAATTTATAATTAAGAATGTATCCAAGCAATGCTGTAGAGTTTGTGCTATTCCTTGCTACTGGGGGTGTGGCGCGCCATGTTTCTGATAAGCAGAAATTGATGAGCCGAGAAATTAAAATCTCCATAATCCACGTAACGTTTTATAAAAATAAAAATAATCAATAATCATTGGACAAAAATAAAAAAACAAATTCACTCCAACCCTGCAAATTTTATATAGGATTGGTGGCTATGTAATTCTGAGGGTTGGGGTTTGATTCCTTTGCAAAGCGCTGAATGTCGACCAAGAAAGGCCATTGCATGTCCTCCTATTTCATTTTTTGTTTAACTAGATAATAGTTAAAATAAATATGTTAGGGAAATAAAATTATTTTAATGATATATTAATTGTATATAAATTGTTTGTTCGTGATTATGTGATTTAAATTATTTTTCTAAGTGGGCCACTGTGTTTTAATTCATCAATTTTATTTTACTAAAACACTGTTTGGTTATCTTTAATAGGCTTAATATATATCAAGTTATTTGTTAAAATATAAACAAGTTTATGTTTCATTAATATTTGAACCAGTTTCATTTTGGTTCAAGTTGTAGGCTGTAGATCTAGATTCAAGTTAGGCGGACGGACAAGCAATTGTATAAGTTATTCTAATTTTTCTGTTTCTTTGCATTATTTTGTTTAAGCTTATTTAACTATGAGTTATGAGACTGGGCTGCGTTTTTTTTCAAAATGGTGCGCATTTTAAATGTTTCAATATTTTCGTGGACGATAATATATTTTGAGATATTGATGTGTTATTGGGATTTGGAAATCTGGTTGTCTCTGATGTTTGATTGTTTTAGATAAACACATTCGTGTGATAAATGTTACAGTTGAATTGATTTACATGAAGAAAAGAAATTGTACTCTTTGGGGTGTAATGAATTATAAATTCTTGAATAATTGAGTGTTTCATGTTTGACCTGTGTTTTTATTGCAGAATTAAATATAACAATGCTCGAAGATATAATGTTGAATGGAACTCAAATTTTGTGTCATTTAATTGGCTATTGTTTTTATTCACATTTGTCAAATAGTTTTGGTTCCTCTTTTCGTGAGTGTTATATGATTTATTGAATAAAACAATGTTTAGTTTTTATTACAAGATAGTTTGTGCTATTAATTTGACTAGTGCTTTAGTTTTGATTGTGAGAAGTTTCTGTTTGGATGCTTCTTCAGTGCTATTGGGTTTATTGAATGTTAGTACATTGATAATCAATAATGGTTATTTTTATTACGAAATTGAAGATAAATATCTTACATCTTATTAGAACTTGGAAAAGTCCTTACTCTTTGATTAACCTCAGTGGCCCATGCCTCATGCTACTTTTCCATGCGTTTAAAATATTTTTAAGTCATCGGTTTTGATTTTGAATGAGTGTTATATGTAAATATATTTCTATTTTTCAGAAAGTAACATTATTTTTATTTGTTTTTTCACAATATAAAAAAATACGTGTTGTGAGATGCCGTTTCAGGATATTAGGGCAAACAATTAGTAGATTTATATATGAGGCCGTAGATGTTAAGGCTACACACAACACTCCTGGTTAGGCCTGAGCCAATTAATGACAACTGAATAAATCTTATATGGAAATGGTTCGAGATATATTTGAATTTATATGTTATACAAATTACACATAAACTAGCGATTTTATTTTGTGATTTTTACGGTGGGATAATCACATTACTCATTGAATTAAATTGTTTTAGTACAACATTGTTTCTTAATTTCCAATAGGGATGTTTATTGGCTTTAGATGACACATACACCAAAGTGACTGTATCCATGTCCGACCGACCCAGATATGGAATTCGAAAAGGGGATGTTGCAGTAAATGTACTAGGAATCTGTGATGAAAACATGAATTTTATTTATGTTCTAAGTGGATGGAAAGTTTCAGTTGTGGATTTTCGTGTCTTGCTAGATGTTGTACATAGACCTAATGGGTTAAAAGTTATTGAAGGTATTTTGTATTCAATCTAAATTTTATTCGAAATCAAAACTAAGAATCAAATTGGTTGCCTACAATAAAAAAAAAAACCAATAATGTGTCTGTCTAGGTAATTACGTCTCAAATCAATTAGGGATTTTTAAACATGACCCATTTTAAAGCCCGTTAATGTGATTTCGCGAACTTTTGGGCTTTAAAAAAAGATGGGTTGTTCTCTGAAGCCCAACTTTCTACAATATTAAAACCCAAAATAGAATAATCATGGTGTGCATTTTACTCCATAATTTCATGCATTTTACTCCACAACTTCATACGAAGAGACCTAGAGGTGAAACCACTGGAGAGTGAGTTCGATGACAAGTCGGGTTATAATAACGAGGAGGCTGAAGATGATCACAAGGGGGATTTCATTGACAGCGTGGATGATTCACGGGAATGGTCCAAATGGAGGGACAATTTAGCTAAGTCAATGTTTAATGAATGGAGATGTGTTACATAACTTTTCACGTGTCATAAATATTTACATGTTCCTGAACTTGATTGCAATTTTCTATTTGAATGTTCTATAATGTTTGTTTAAGAATTATGGGAACAACTTGTTTTTTTTCTGTGTGTAATATTAGTCGTTTCGAGGAAGGGAGATGAAGATTGCATAGAGACAACATCCGAGAGCATCCCACAAAACTCCTGTGCTGCAAACGTAAGTAATAGCGGTGGACTTAAAGTGAAAAGTCGTGTCATGCCCAACCCTATATGTGAGATAATGATCAAGTTTTGCAAAACCACTAGTGCTAGGCTAGGTGAGATTGCTCAAAGAATAGGATATGATTACGATATATCTACTGCACGAAAGGAGGTCTTCGAGGCAGTTAGAAAGTTGAAGTCTTTAGAAGCTTCTAGTATCAAAGTTATTGGTGAAGAATACAGAGGACCTAGAGCTTTTCTTCAGCCTACCTACCGATTCTAGGGCAGAATTTGCAAAAATAAAATTACGTAGTAATCTAAAAGTGTCTCGTACCTATTTTATTGCCAAACTTTTTGGCGTGATTGATTGGTTTGCATGTTCTTATTAGCTATTTATAATTATGATGTGTGGTGCAGTTACTTTTTTGTAGGCATTATATTGAACAACTATTTTTGGTATGATGTATGTATTTGGTGTACTAAACTAAGATTATACCAATCTATATGGGGTTCCATCAAAATACTTTACACGATATATGTATTGGGTGTACCACACTAGAATACACCAAATATAAATATGGCTTCCCATTTTAACTATGAACTTGTGGGATTGTATAATTGTATGGTTTTAAGATCATTTCGATGGTTTTTGTGTTAGAAACTGAACTACGTTTACAAAGAAACGAGCACAAACAGGGAAAAGTAATAATAATCACTAAACTGGAAAAATAAGAAAAGAACAGAAAACAATAAAAAGTCGAGTCGAGTTAACACTCTTTCTGCAAAATGATTTTGCCCCGGTAGTGCCCTTCGATTTTGGCAAATCATTCCCAAAGATAAAACGACTTACGTCTCTGGTATAACAGCACCGTTAATACCAGAGCTCCGGCGAACTGGTCGAAAGTAGACTGAGATATGAAAACGGAAAATACAAAAATGCAGAAAGATAATATGCGTTCAGGTGTTTGTATGTTGAGTTCAGATGTTATGCGTATGGAAAGTGAAGAAAGGAATGCAGGAGTCTCACCCTTTTATAGGGGTTCAAACTGCCAATTAAGACGTCCTTAATGGCGTTCAAACAGTCAGCTTTATCAAGCATGAATCTGGACGAGTTCAGCGTGCAGATACGTTGCTGTTTGAACTCAAAAGTTTGAAAACATATGACTGGTCAGGTACCAGCCGTTAATTGTTTCTCAGACGTTTGAGAAATACCAGGGGTCAAACCGCACGTGGCTAAAAGGTTAGCCATGGTTGAACCAGAATCAGGACCCCACTCGGACCACCCAATTTGGACCAATTGCCCAAGACCCAAGACCGAGGACCGAGGTCCGGGTCCGGGCTCGGATCCGCTCGGCTTTGCCGAAGGAGGACTGGCGAACCCAAGTCCAAGAGCCCGCGTGATCTTCGTTTACACAAAAGCCCACAATACCCGTTGGTCCACTTGATATCCACTCATTAAAAGTTAAACATTTTTAAACTCCCTTCCACATTGAATAACTATCAATGTGGGATAAACGAAAAAGCATAAAAGCACCTATTCAACTTCCAAACACCATTTCTCACTTACCAATAAATGAATTTGAGAAATTAAAAAAGCTATAATTATCTACACGACACGTAGATTAAGCTTATATAATTCGTTAACACGAATTTACGCTGTACCATTAAATTAGAATTAATCCAATTTACAACATTTTGTTTACACTGTATCCTAAAGATTGAATGGTTTTCATTGAGTTTGCAAGTCTGATAATCTTAGCTATGTGAAATGACTGGGTGTCTGTAGAGTGTACAACCAAAATACATGTGTTGTTGGCTAGTTTACCGAATAGGTGAAAGGTATGGGAAAAAAAAAACCATCCCCTCATTTTCATATTTGTCAATAAATTTATCTAATTTCGTGTTTTGTCTTCTTATGTCCTCATCTATTATAGAGTTGGATTTTTGGACAAGTTTATAGGAAAAGTTATTACACAAACTACCACAATATGTTTAGTCTAGTTCCAACAACAACAATTATTTACACAAACTACCCATTAGTTTTTTATGTAGGTACAAACTAGATAAATAATCACAACGATTTAATTAACAATATTTAAGTTTTGTGTAACAACAATCACATAAACAACGACAAAAAACATAATTACAAAAGAGTAAAAAGACCAATTAACTTCCAAAATATACATAAATTATGAACTCAATAAGAACTTCTACTTAAAAGACTCATATTTAAACTAATTCGTGCATGTCATCGAGAGACACTAAGAGTTATTAAAATCTACCAACATAATAAATTTAAGCCATATAATGTGATAAAACAGGCCATGCCATAGATAGCACACACAAAATGACTCGGACTAAACAATGCATCTATGAATTGGGAACCGAATAATAACATGCGACTAAACGATGGACTTAAAGAACAATGGACCAAAATGATAGAAACAAACACACTTCATATATCCCGGGGCCTTTGAACAAAGACATTTTCCCGTGAGAACCATTGAAACATTATATAGTGCATAAACTAATAAGGCACGTTGAAAACCCAGATGAGTCGACATTCAAGAAAAACACCCAACATACATAACAAAGCACACAACAAACCTCAGAAAACAACCAACAGACATAAGAAAATATCCAACTTACATAAGAAAATATTAAACAAGACTTATAAAATAACCAACCTACACGAACGACCCGCACCGACCTTTATTTCTTCTTAACTGGAAAGTAAGAAGCGGTTGACACCTCTGCAACATTACTGTACCCTATCTAAACTTCCCATAAGTCTCCCAATGACTATTAAGCTTAATCATGATTTCGTCAGTCGAGGACAATCTAGTAGGGGCATGCTTGGGTACGGGGGTGATGAGGCACTCATCGTCTCAGAACCATACCAAGCCAACTCGTCCCAAAAGGAGTTATTCGCGTCGGACGAGTCATTCACGAATAGATCATGGCCTTGGTCATCAACGGAAACTACCTCCACACAATCGCTACTAGTGTCTTTAGGGACAACAACAAGCTCAAACAGGTCATCCTTAGCTACGTGATTGGGTTGAGTTTGGAATAAGAATCACAAAATATCAAACGCCTCTTCCCCCTCCAGCATGTTAGTCATTCTAAACTTCTCTTCCTACATGTAAATATATTTGGGACAAAAGTTACTATGAAGAGCACAAAAAAATAAGGGGAAATCCTAGAAAGAGTTTACTTTTAGGGAAAAAGATTGTAACCATCATGTACTATACGTGTTTTTCTGGGTTTGCATCCTAACATTTTTTTTTTTGTAATTTAATGCATCCTGTACTACACAGAATTTTGAAAGTGCATCCTCCGACCAGCCAACTCGCCCCGACTCGCCGACACTCACCTGGACTCGCGAGTGAGGTTGCATATTCTCAAACCCGTATACTTTAGGATGAATTTTATCAAATCCGTATACTTCAGGATGCATATATCAAAACTCACCTGTACTTTTTGATTTTCAAAATTTAATAAACTCTTGGTTTTGAATTTAATTGTAATGTATATTATATCAAATTAATATAGTTTTATAACAATAAAAAACACATTAGACAACATAAACTCAAATATATAAAAAGTTACACACACACACACACGATTAAATATTTTATTTTTTAAATATAGAAGAAGTTTAATACAAGACTATTTAGTAATGCAATAGATAAAGAAAGTTGAATAATATAAGATGATATTATTTTCTTTTCAATAAAGAAAATTTGACAAGAAAATGGAAATATATTATTATAGGAAAAGAAAATTAACATTATCTACTAAATTCGGATATTGTTTATATGATAAAAATTTATAACTTATTTAAATTTGAACATGTATATAAATAATCTAAGTTTAATAGATAATATTTTTATGTCTATATTAATATAATTTCATTTGCTTGTCAATTTATATTATTGTCTATGATAAAATATTATCCGGATCTTATTTTATATTTAATAAAAAAAATATATAAATTGACAAGCAAATGAAATTATAATAATTCATATTATGTTTATATGACAATATTTATAACTTATGTAAGTTTGAACATGTATTGTTCAACTTTCATCTCTTGCATTGTTAAATCATCTTGTATTAGTTTTCTTGTATATTAATAATTAAAATTTTTAATCATGTGTATTTATCTTGTATTTGCCAAACATACTACTTATCATAAAAAATAATAATTTGATATAAAATACCTTGAAAATAGATTTAAAACAAAAAAAGTAATTAAGTTTTGAAAATCAAAAAGTTCTGGTAAGTTTTGATAAATGCATTCTGGAGTATATTAGTTTGATAATATGCATCCTGAAGTTTATGTGTTTGATATGATGCAACCTCACTCGCGAGTTCCGGTGAATCGGAGCGAGTTGGCTAGGCGGATGATGCACTTTCAGATTTTTGTGTAGTACAAAATGCATTAAATTACAAAAAAAAAAGTTAGGATGCAAACTCAAAAAACGCGTATAGTACAGGATGCATATAATTTTTTACCCTTACTTTTATATAAATTGTTTCCATGACTATGCTCTCCCACTGGCGTTGGCTATTTTTCACTCTATGGGAAATAGCGTCATAAGCAACGCCGCTTCAATGAGTAATCCAATTGAATACCTGGTACTGCTTGCAAAGCTTATGGAACCTCTTTACACAAGTGCGATAGTCAGAAGTCGTGCCAAACAGCATTTTCACTCCAGCTATTACCACCAATACCGCATGAGCGTTTGGCTTAAAGGCTTCGAGTTGCCCTCAACTTTATGCTTCATAAGAACATCGATGAATTCGGTGTCCACTTCTTTCGTTCATTGAGAATTGTATAACACTTTTGACTGTTTCATTGCTCCCTTAGGAGCATTCTGGATTTATTGATTATATCCCATTTGACGAAGCATTGTGCATAGAACATAAAATAGATAAAGGGGAAAGCCAAGAGTGATTTTATCTTCCCATACTGGACCTATTTAGTGTGAGAAACTCACACAGAAATATTGTCTAACACGATAATTTTATATGATTTAATCTGACTATACACATGAGGACCTGCTACAACTTGAATGAAGTAACAACACACGAAGCAATATATTTCTTCGCATAATATTATTCTCTATAAATGTGATGATCTAATACTTGAACCAAACGTATTTCGGGAGATAAAATCTACCAATGAGATTTTTTTTAGGCAAGAGAATCCTATGATTACATAAAATCTTGTAAAAAGATTTATTCAAAATCCCCTAAACCTAATATATAGGGTTTTCAGGAAAAGTGAAGGGACTATATTACTTTGTAAGAATGGTAATCTTGTCTTTCTCTTGCAACTTTTTTTTAGCTAAGGAATTCTCACGTCTCTCTCTTTTCTTTAGACTATGTACGTATATTGCGTTTTCTATCATTTTTTATTTAAATTTTACTCAATTATAAAATAAAATCAATAATAATTCCTAAATAATTATTAGATTATTAGAATGTATTTTCTCTCGATTTTAGGGTTTTTTCAAGTATATTTGACCTAATGGTTATATTTGTAATTATCTAGCTATATTTTTAGTATTGTCTCGTTTTTTTCTTATTAATATTTTCTAAAAAGTATATTTAACCTAGTGGTAAGAAGTACCTCAGTTTTGGTGTATTATATTTAGAGCTGTCAAAATGGGTTGGCGGGGCGGGCCAGCCCATAAACCGTCATAACCCACTATTTGGCGGGGCGGGGCGGGCCAACCCAACATGATGGCGGGCCGAGAAAACCCCAACCCTAACCCACCCCACCTTGGGCCGCGGGTTGGGGCGGGCTAGCCCGTTAATCTTCCCTTTTTTTTTCTTTTTTTTTTTTTTTTTTTTTGCATATTTGAATGCAGAATTGAATAAAATATCTTATATACTCTGCTAAACATGAAAGTCCAAAATATTTTTTTTAAGAGATGTCAAAATATAAAGGAAACACAAAAAGAATAAATAAGATTTAATCTACTCATCCAAAATTTAATTCATAAACCAACAGCCATAATGATTAGTTGCATAATAAGTTCTAATTAGTTTCCATCAAAAAAAATTTATAACAAAATAACCTAACAAGTTCATAAAACCAAAACAAACTTAAATTACTAACAAAATAGAAAAGAAAAAAAACACACCTAAATTATGAGTCACTGCATCATCACCCGAATCTTATCATTTTCTCCCATGCAACGCGGCCAACCCACCCCCAGCCCCGCCCCGCCCCGCCAAAGCCCGTGGCCCGAGTGGGCCAGCCCATGTAGGCCCGCCTCTTAACGGGCCATTGAGTTCTAAACCCATACCCCTACCTTATTATTGGCGGTGCGGGCTGACCCAACGGGCCAGACCCATCTTGACAGCTCTAATTATATTTTGACTTGCATGGTTTTCATGCCACTGGTAGTGACTTTAACGATAATTTTTCTCTTATCTATGAATATTGCTTAAAAAGTTCATAATCAGCACACTACAATAATATATCAATTCTTCACCAACAGTATTATAGGAAATTAAAGTCTTAGTATTAACAAATTGAAATATAGACATAGATGTGAGATTGAGACAAGAAATTATAATTATTCTTTACTCGAGCCGACAGCCTTTCTCTTCGCTCCACTCTGGTGTAGTCATCGACTGGCCCAAGTTTGTGGATCAGGATGTGTTCGATTTTGTTGAGCTGGAGAACCACTTCACCCCATTTGGTGGCGATATCCTCGACTATGTTTACAGGAGTGTTGATCCGCTCGCCAATCTTCTTCAATTCAGCAATATTTTTCTTGAAGATATGATTCATAACCTCCAAAATCTTTTTGTTTTGTGATTCTAGTAGATTGGTGATTGGTGTAGCCACGTCATACCGAGCTATCCCTTTTCATATTCAGCGGGGATATGATAGAATTGGAATGAATACCGGAACCTTGAATTTATTGATGAGGTTGTATGCATCTACCCGTATTTATAATGTGGATTATGACTTCCCATCTAAGTTAGACCCGTCGTTTGAACTTTTCAAGTGTAATTTTTTTTAAAGTCCAAAATCAGCCTTTCCGCTATAAGGCCCAAAACTAAATTACACAACCTCGCCTAATGCACATTGGAGCTATTGGCATCATCGTTCGGTTCTTGGATGAGATAACCCTCCTGCTCCTTAGTCCAGCCAATGGGTTGGTACATGTTCTTAATGACATTGTTTCATGAACGAGGCATCCTATTTTAAAAACAAGTCAAAGGCATAGAATCAAAACTCACTTATAATCTAACGAACAAATAATGTGGCATAACGTCTGGAACAAATATATACTTATCATACAACTACAAATAATAATTTGATCCAGTAAGTCGGTTTAGCAACCAGACTCACGCCTAATTTAGATTGACATGATACAAAAAAATAATGAATGGCTCGATCTAATTCTACAAACACATTATGAGTTACAGAAAGTATTTTCGACAGTCACATATTAAACACAAGGTGTCTAAACAGAGGCCAACTAAGATGATCTCGAAACGACGAGGATGATGATGAGAACAAAGAATATAATAAGAGGCACAACAAACTTTCTCTCTTTGTTCTTCAATCGAATTATTTCATGGTCTTTAGGACTCAGCCTCCTTATCAAGCTATGAATTATTTGTTTTGCTTTCCAGCACAACTCGTTATCGACCCATTCAATAAAGATCACTTTTGTGCCTGCGTTAATTAATCTTTTTTTAACTAATCTGTAACCGAAAACAGTTGACACTTTTATGGAATTATGTGAATTTTAATAAAATTTGTTAATTTATTAGAATTATTATAACTCTTTTGTACAAGAATAATTATCATAACTTAGAAAGATGTACAAATTGTAATAAATAATATTTATTGTGTAAGATATAATTAAAAATATAAACTATTGGAAAAAATGCATAATACTCCCTCAATCCACGAACGATAGGTGGGCAGACAAAAAACACACAAACTAAGAAGACAAAATAAGTGTAATTGGGATTGTGAGACTTTTTCTATTCTTCCTAATTTACCCTTAACTTCCGAGTGTTTCAATAAATAAAGTAAATTAAATAGGTTTTTTTTAGTCTTTTATGTATAACTATTAATTTTAAAAGGCAAAAATACCTTCTTTCTTTTTTTGTAAATAGATAAAAATAGAAAGGATATCTATCTTTTATGAACGAAATGAGTATTATTATACCTATTGTTTAGTTTGTTTTTTTTTTCAGATAACCAAATTCATTTAGAATCATTATTTGTATCATATTATTATCTCTGAATTTATATATCTATTAGTAATATATTCTTATCTTATATTGTATTTATTCACATGATGAATGTGAATTTAAAAAATAAAAATATAAAATATATTTACCTTCGTACTCATTGATTAAAAAAAATCAAACTATGCCGCTAAAAAATTACATTTTGACATTGTTTCTTATGAAATAAATTGAAAAAGTATTTCATAATTTTCATACATCACTATAATTTATGTGTTAATATATTATGAGATTACAATGTAATGTATTGATATTATCATTTTCATTTACTTCCCTCATGTTTGTAAACATATCGAGACGAAAACTTAATTTAAAATTTTCTCATTTAATATCACAACACACACACGTACATACATACATACATACATACATATATATGTAAGTATTTATGTATAATTTCGCATTATCCACTGATTTTTTTCCCGTTAGATTGATAATAACTTAGTTTGAAATAAAAAGAATAATCATTGTTGTGATAAAAAATTTATAAAAGTGAATAATTGTTTAAAAACTAAAGTGAAAAGTTTTGATAATTTTATTTATAATATTATCATTAATTATTTAACTTTTGAAAATAATAGCTGAATTCCATGACAATCTTAGGGCAGGAAAATAACTGAATTCCATGACAATCTTAGGGCAGGAAACGAGAATTTGGAAAGAATTAGATAAGTGTAACTTTAATTCTCAAATCCACATAACTCCATAAAATTTTATTATTTAATATAATTCATGAAAATTTACATGAAATTGAGGATACCAAAATTTAATAGAATCCATATATTTCTAATATGGAATCCATATAATTTTCAATTGAAAATACTTTGAATTACATGTAATTTTAAAATCCATATTATTTCACATTGAGAACACTGTCGTAAAACTCTTATTTATATTAAGGTAAAAAAGGGATATGCACCATTGCTGAACAACATTTAAATTAGGGAAAAAAAATACTTTGCCCCCCAATCTAATTTGCATATTTTTTCCTTTTATCTTCTAAACTATAATTATTTTAAAATGCCTCCTCAGTAACATGATTTTGACAAATTGCCACTATCAGTTTTTCGGCTAAAAAGTAGTAAGAAAAGTTAATTTGGGTATTTGAGAGGGATTATCGATGTCAGTTTGAGCTGAAATTTTACGTGGTGACTGAAAAATGAGAGGAACCAAAAGAACAAACGAAGACAAAAACGAAACATTGAAAATAGGATTACCGGAGCAATCTTTCAGTTTTATGTAATGTAACAAAACAGAAATAATGAGTCCAAAATATGAGCTATACTCAAACAGAATATATAAGCACAAGAAGATGAATTGGCAGAGTATACCAAAAACCAAAATTAAATAAATAAATCCACGAGGACGACACCCACCCCCCTCTCTATCGACAATTCTTCCGCAGTTGGTCGAGGAACCACTCGAATCTCGATTTCGGCTCAAGAAAAAGCCAAAAAAAAAAGGAAAAAAAATGATAATTGCCAGACGCTTTAGATTGATGAACTTATAATTCTCCAAAGATTTTATTTTTGCCATATTTGAGAGACTCTCACTCCCCCCATTAAAAAGTCGGAGGCGTTCGCCTACGAATTTTCAACCTGGTATCACGGTTAAATGGCCTCCTCATTCGCTCAACTTCAATCTCAGATACGAGTAAAGAATGCAATCTCTTGAGATGCCCACCACACTTGTTATGGTGCTCACCACGGACGATCATAGCTTTAAAATTCGGTCCGTCGGGTTCGAATTTCCTCTGGTACGGAGACTGCCACTTGGCCTGCAAATAAGCAAGCGATCTCCAAGGAGGAAAAGGCATCGAGTTCTGTTTCAGGGACGACTTGGCAGCTTCGACCATTACCTGAAGAAACTGCTTAAGTTTACTGAAAGAGCCGACGTAAATAACGGGAAGAGAGTTCAATATCCTATCGTATGATTCGACGGCTCTGGCAATCTCAAAGTGGCTTCTGAAGTCGATATCGACAATCAGACGGTCGGTGTTTCCAATATCGTTATAGTAAACTACATCGATGTATTCGTGATCACCTGCGCGCGGCAACGAAATAATTGCGGTGTAAGTATACATATGAAATTACAAGTACCCCCTTCACATTTGCTAATGTTTTACAAATTGCACCCGGTGAAAGGGAGTATTTGTAAAACAAACAGAAACCTTTAGTATTTTGGATGCTGGAAATTGTAGGACTAAAAATCCAGCCTATTTTTCTTATAGTCATTTAATCTAAATCTAAATTAAAGACAAAATCTAAAACTAACGGTAATTACCTACAGTATTTATGTCAGTAATTGGTCGGTTTAATTTGAGGGACAAAATATTTTGTCAGTCGGTAATTGTAAAATTTAATGACAAAACAATGTGTCAGTAAATTGTAAGTTTTTTTGCAGAGTATAATCAAGTGAGGAAAATGATCATTTGCCAAGAAATTTTCTTGAGCTAGCGAGTCGTCGACAATACTTTACAAAGGTACCATAATCAAAAGCTTTCTATACATGAATTTCGTTTGGAGATGTTGAAAGTTGATTCCAAATCAATTTCGTTGCTTAAAAAATGGATCCCAATTTATTTTTTCCTTTTTTAAGGTCAAATTAAATCTCAATGGCAGATTTGGTAATTATCTATTTTATATAGTGATGAAAGGTATTGTTACCTCCTGGAACCTTGCCACTCCGTGGCCAACGGGATGTGCACACGCCTGCATCGTAACCAGACAACCGGAGAAGCTTTACAAGAGAGAACCTGATGCAGCTAGCATTGCAGGGGCCTGGAGTTGCGGAGTGAAGGTCTCTTTCTTTAATCGAAGCAGCAAGAGAATTGACCACCGACAACAAATCTCTTTCGCTCTGATCCATCACCAACTTGAAATACTGAACAATCAAAAACAAACAGTCAGGACAAATATAGATAAGCTATTAATCATTAAAACGACAAAAAAAGTTCAATCAAATAACTAATAACATGTAAAAAGACAAAATTCAATAACAATTCATTATGTAAAAAGGACATCTAAAATTCACGAAAAATGTAAAAAGAATGTAAAATTGCTTGATAAAAAGAGAAATCAATCTAAAACACTCAATATAAATTCAACCACCCCTAAAGGATGAGCAAATGAACCCTTTCATACTAGGGTTTGATAGACACTTCTACGCAACGCAAGTAACAATCAACATACAAATAACTTCCTAAAAATACTACAAGATATTGGATTCAAAAAAAAAAAAAAAAAGGATTGAAAATCCTAAAAATTTTAAAAAAATGGAAACTTAATTTTAATCCTAATATATAATCAAGATTTTAAGCCATATGTTCACCACAAATTAGGTACACACAAATTAGGTACACACGACATAAGCATCATCTCTATCACAATAGAGAGAACAATTCTGAATTTGGAACCAGTAATTGAGTCTGTATAGGAGAAATGTCACATTCTAAGAAAAGATGATAAAGCTAATCAACACTGAAAGGGATAATACACAATATACAATTTATTATAAAATAAACAAAAGAAAAATAAAATTCAGAGAGAGAGAAACATACAGAGATTTTGTCAGAGAGATGAAGGAGATCGGAGAGGCTTGAATCGCTATCACTGCTATATCTCGAGTCGGCCCCACCACTGTTATTACCATTCTCCAGGAAATCATTAACCATCATCGCCAAATCATGCTCACTCTCAAGGCTCACACCGCCGCCTCCTCCGCCGCTAGCCTGCCTCGCCCATGACTCACAGGGCGAAGCCCTATAAATCCTGCACTTCATCCCACCACCAATCACTTGCAACTCACAAATTTTTTTTGTTTCCTTTTCTCAAAATCCTATAGTTTTTTTAAAAAAAAAAAAAATAAAAAAAAAAAATGAAAGAATAAATGTATGAATTTGTGTTAAAATGGGAAAATTGAATACGCAAAATATTCGGGTGTAACAGCAAATACACGCACAAATAGTTTATAAATGAATTTAAAAAATAAAAAAGAAGAAGAAAAACTGAAATTCAAAACGAAGAACACAAACTCGAACCCCAATCGAACGGGACTTGGCGTTAATCGAATTCAAAGTTTATGAATTTTGTGAATCTATAAACCAATTGAAACCATTTGAATTCGCTATTAAAAAAAAAAAAAAAAAGTTCAGCAAATGAACGAGCTCGAATTTGTTCTCAAAACATGGCTTCCCAATCCACGAACAGCCAATTCACCTAAACGAAACATACTACAAATTATTTATCCCCGAGAAAACGGTAAAAAAAAAAGGATAAAAATCCGGATAAAATTGATAAGAAATAAAAGATTTTCTGCTACGAAGGATGAATAGGAAGGTAAATAAGGGCAAGTGAGAAATGGGAAGCTGGTAATATATATAAGGGAGAAGGTGGGTGGCCATGGCCAGTGGGTGAAATGACGAAAAAGGGCTTGTGAGCTGTTGTTCCGTATTGGCCAAGTTAATCCGTTCACGGGAATCTGTGTAAAAAGAAAATTAAATAAACAAAAATAGATAAAGTTTGAGAAAATGCAATTATTGTTTGATTATTTAATTAATTGGCCACCGATGGTTTGGCACGCCGCTGCCTTAATAGAACGACAACCACACGCGGTAACATGAGCTTTTCGATTGTTTTTCTTTTTTCTTTTTTTTTTTAGTATTATTATAATTAATACTTTACAAATTTTAGTCATGTTCAAACTTATTTCAATACTTTTGAGCTTTAAATTTAAAGTTTGGTTTGGTAACAGAATAAATTGAGTTCGGACGAACTTTTCACGATCAATCTCGAATTAAATATCGAGTAATTTGGTTATTTTTTAGCACAACATATATATTCTGACTTGCATTTTTAATACTTAAATCTATTTAGAAAATATCTTATGCCACTATTTGACTAAAGGCGTTGTGCAAAAGTCATTTTCTAATGCAATGAAAATGGAACAAGGTCTAGTTGGACGTGGTATATGGAATTGAATAGTCTTCTAAATTTATTTGAAGACCCAATGAATCAGAAAAAGAAAATATTTTTAGTGAATAAATTAATGATATATATTGCATATTATGATTTGATTTTTAGAAAAAATAGAGGTAAACAAAATAATTGGATGATAAATCTTGACATTAATATTGACAATATCTAACATTTAATAACACGTTAGATCTTGCATTAAGTAAATTAGGTACGTTGTTATTCATGTCACTATGCTCTTAAGAAATTAAACATGTCAGAATGGCAAAATTTTATTTTTTTTCCTTAAATGAACAACCGCATGTTTATTAAAAAAAAAAAAAAAATGGTTTCAGCCATTTCAATTACGGCATGGATATACGCACCTAAAATATTATTAGTTGATCCAAATTAATAATAACACCCCAAATTTTTTTAAAATACATTTATTTTTACTAAATCAACCCCACAAACACCCTATTTTACCCCCATATAATATAATGAATAATATAATAATAAAAATAAAATAAAAATAATACTAATAAAATAAAAAATAAAACAACAACAACAACAAAAAAACAATATTTCGCCTTCATCTCCGACTCGGCGTTTGAGATGGGCGCAGGGCAGGCGATGAAGAGAATCCCACGCATCAAATTTTTTCAAAGGCATCCCAAATTCTCTGGTATATCTCATATTCCTCACAATTACATTTGTTTGATTTTTGTCGGATACAAGTTTAAATGGGGCTTTTGGTTTGTGGATGAAATTAGTTTTACTAGCGCAATTATTTTCCAATTAGTCGTGTTAATATGCTAATTTCTCATGACAATCAGTTGATGTAATTGTTTCATTCTTTTGTTTAGTGTTATTCTTAGTGAAAAAGAGCCAGTCGTGACTCGTGATTTAGGGTAAAAGTTGAATTTATTTTTATTTTTGTATAAAATTTGTAAATAATTCTGGGTTTTTTCCGGATATCAAGAAGTTCTTCTTCAAGATGTTGCTGGAGGAGGATGCAGGGTCGGAGATGAAGGCAAATCAAATCTAAAATGCACTACAGGAGGAGGATGCAGGGTCGGAGCCACAATTCATGCCGGTGAATCAATTCTTAATAATGTTTTAGAATAATAATAATGATATACTTTTAATTTTAATTATATATTGTGGTAAGGTTATTTTAGTTTTTTTATTTATAATTATTTTTGTCTAAAATATTTTGGGCTCAACTACTAATATTTTGGGGTACGTATATCCGTGGTCTTTCGATTATTACAAATCCCAATCACTCATTGCATTTCTTTTTAATTACGAATAAATTTACTCCAAAAACCGAATACTATATGGGGGCAAAATGGGAATTGAATTGGTTTGTGGCACCAAACTTTATGCATAGAAGAAGACTGCAGAAACTTATTAATTTTGTGATGGTATCTCAATTAGACAATTATTCACCCCAGGTTTCTGGAATCGCCTTTTCTTCAATGTATAAAAAACGATCCAATCATTTGATCCGAATCTTTAGTTTTCTTTAACACCATAAGTAATCTTAATACTTAATAAATTTAGTATAATAACATTTAGGAAGTTTTAGGTATTTTCCCGAATAATTCTAACCGTTAGATTATTTTAATTTCCATGCAATATAATAGATAAGTGACTTTAAATACATGGGTATTGTAAATTGAATGTAATGTTGAAAATTAATAATAATTATCTTTAAGAAATTTGTAAAAAATATATTGAGAAATTGAAAATAATATTTATCAAGTGATACAATGATTAGCTTAAAATATATATTGAGATATTAAAAATAATATTTATCAAGTGATTAAAATAAATTTATGAAAAATACAACCTATAATATATATATATATATATATATATATATATATATATATATATATATATATATATATATATATATAACTAAACAAATTGATGAAAATGAAAATTTCTTGATTTTTTTACGAAAATTGTTGAGATTATGTATGGGTGAGTATTTTTTTAATAATTTTTTTTTGTTATATAACAAAATAAAGTTGTTAGTTTTGGGGTCCATTTTCAATATTTTAATTTGAATATAATATAATATTAATATTAATAAGATTGTAAATGGTGGGTCTTATTAGATAGATATAATTTAAAAATAATAATATTTAAAGTAGATTTTGGTGGTAGTGGTGTGTCTCACAACCTTAAAGATTAAATTTGATTGGTAAATTTGAAATATTTTAATGTAAAAAATAAAAATTGAAAAATATAATTTTTAATGAAAAATTGTAAACAAACGTGATTCTAATTTTCGAAAGAGTTGAAAATTGAGAAAAGGGAAATGAAAATGATTTCATGCATAGATTGCTTTTCATCTCATTTCAGGGATTTATTTCACTTTTGAGGCAAAAATTTAGAGACCGAGAATTCAATACATATTTCATTTTTGGGTGTGTTACGTATCATTTGAGTTAATTGTGAAAATAAAAATTATTACAATAATAATATTATATAAATAATAATAATAATAATAATAATAATATCAATATCAATAACTACCGCCACCAATGTTGGCCACCGGCAACTGCCATTGGATTTTTCAAAATATAATTTCTTTTATATATAATTATCAAGTAAGAAATGTTTCATTGTTGTATTAAGTAAAACATACGTGATAATATATTTTTATCAAGTAAGAATTTTTTTAGACTAAATGAAATTGTGTTTAATAAGTATATAATAATATTTATACATCAAACGAGAAATTCTCAAATATTAAGTAAGAAAGTTTTTGACCAAAAAATATTTTTCATCGAAAATATTTTATGGCAATCGAAAAAAGAATTCCGATCAGCCGGGCGGCGGCGACAGCAAGGACAACCACCCCGTTGGCAATACTATATTCTTCTACTTCTTTTCTTCTTAAAATTATAGATTCAAATGGAATTAAAAGTAATATTTAATTGAAAATGTGAAATAATTACCTATATCATATTTCAAATCCAAAAAAAAACCTTAATATAAAATTAGATGAAATTGTGAAATTACAAAGCAATCACACCTTAAATGCTTTGCGATCTAGATTCTAAACACCCATTTTAATAATTGTATCCTAAATATGTGTAGTCTACATTTACAACTGTATAGATATAGTTGGCAGAACGATTGACAATTTTATTTTATTTTTGCAATTTTAAATAATTAAGATTTCTTGCATCAATATGATTAAACATATCATTCTCATTCTTCCCTTTTAAAATAACCAGAGAACGTGGAGCAAGCACAGCAAAGTTAATTAACCACTTATATTTGAGACCTTGATTTAATAACTAATCATACTCCTCATGCCATAACTTAAGGATATAAATCAAGTTAGTTACTTACACTTGTCTGTTTGTTTAAAACTAATGAACCTAATTAAGTTAGGAAATCATGTTAAAAAGTAATAAACTTTAAAAGTAATGAGAATCTTATTTAAAACAAACTATTTACACTCATCGTTTGTCTTTTTTTGTTTTTTGGTAGTTAAAAACTACCAATTTCCACACTTGTTATATCATTCATATTGAAAATGTATTCTTAGGATTTTAAGACAAAAAAAAAAACAAAAAAACTCATAAATATTTTACGCCCAATTATTTATGTTCATTTGTACAGCATCATTATGATAACAAATATTTAGCTGCTCCTTATTAAATTTGAATAGTACCCTTTGTAAAAAATAGGTTTGTGTGTGTGTGTGTAATTCTAAAAATAAATAGACAAAATACGGATCACATATTCAAGTCAATTTGGGACGCGTTTCAACAGTACTATCATCTTCTATGCCAAACTTGACTTGGACTTTTTCTAAAAATAAATAAATAAAAATTCAAGGAAGTTGATAGAAATATCTTCAATTGACACGCACACATTAGTTTATAATATTAACTGAACCTCAGAGTTTCATAAAATCTTTCGTAAAAATATTACTATTTTAACAAAAGTATTAATTTAATCAACTAGCCCAAGTTGGAAACTTAAAAGTTGATATATAAACTTATTGAACATTAATTTACAAAATTCACACCGTATGAACCTCCATTTACATTTCATAAATCAAGAAAAACACATACAAAAAACTGCAGATGGGGCACAGGTTTATCTATTTAAGGAAATGACACCAAATTCAAATAATTAAACTTTCAATTCGGTTAGGACCACATCACACTCATCGCTGAATTAATCCAATGGCTATGGATACAAATAAACTAAGTATTACACACACCAGTAGAAATCTGAAGCAACAGAAGAAAATAGGCAACGATGAATAATAAATAGCCTTACTTTACTGTGACGCGTCTTCGGAAATTACTATTTGCAAAGACAAATTTGTACAGCATCTCCAGATTAGCTCATCTATCTTTCAGTTGCCGCTGAAAATCATGAAGCGAAGCTAGTCAAGATGCTATCTTTAAGAACAATTTTAGTAGGAAAATAAAAACAAATTAAAATGTGTAAGGTGAACGATTTGGTAGGCGAAAATGCAAAGAAGAAAAAGAAAATTTTACTCTTTGGCCACCACGGTGGTTTGCTTGTGGCAGTCTATTAGACACGTTGTCTGATTCTTGCATTATCTCAGAACTATTAAGCTTATAAAACGTCTCAAGAGCTCTTGTAATAAATGGGCGCACTATATTAGCTTCCATAGCAGATACATTTTTAAGCTGCAAAGTTTCAAGGATGATTTGGTTAGAGCGTAGAGAATACGAATACAGTCATAATCTTTTCGAAGTGGATGTCCTAATCCTGTCGCAATGTCTCCTAATATATTCAATAAAATCATACTAATCGTTTGTTTATCAGCATATGGAATTAAAAAGATTGCCCACCAGATATTCATATTAGTTGAATATATTAGTGTGGAAAATTGGCCACTCATTTTTTCAAAATTTGTATTTTAGCCATTTCTTAGAAAAGAAAAACACACAAAAAAAAAAAGAAGAAAAAACAAACAAACAGGTTTTTTAGCCATTTTGACCAAAATGTGACAGTTATACACCCATTGCATATTTGTTGAGTTACTTGGTCCATTTTTGAAGGAAAGAAAAACGAGCCCATTACATTTCTTGTACCCAGGAAACATGTCTCGACCAAGAAATGAAAAGTAATGGAAAAATGGATAATTCAACTCAAAAGTGACTAAAAAAGTTTTTTTTTTCCCAACAAACATTTTCCCTCGTGACATCTGAAAAACTAGGAGATTGGTGTGCTGTCTATGAGCTTCTACTCTTGAAATTCTGACAGGTTTGAAGTTAAATTGCAGCTCTACAATTTAATTACCCAGGACTTATTTTGCTGTGTTTTTTTTTTTTAGTACAACTTGGTATGAGTAAAATCATAGACTATTTATTAGGGGAAAAAAATTGCTAACATTTTCTTATGGCCAAAAATCCAACGGACTATTAGTTGAATAACTATTTTTTAAAAACTGACATGTTTTACATGAAATAAACTTTCATTATCAAGATAACAAATTTCATTTAAGAGGAGCAGGCAACTAGGCATGCAAGCACATGGCATTTCTTAACTTAACACATAATTCTAAACCAGATAAGTAATAAGAGACCGGTGGATTTTTAGCCATTTTGGATTGAATTGTCCATTTTACCCTTACTTTCATTTACATTTCTCAGATCCAAGAAACATGTTCGGTCGAGAAACAGATTTCTGGGATCCAAGAATAATTTCTAGTGTACCGTGTTAATTTTTTAAAAAATCGTCCAAGTAGCTCACCATGTATGCAAGGGATATGGCTGTCATATTTAAGTCAAAATGGCTAAATTGCTATTTTAACACTAAAAATATAAAAATTGAAACTACTAGCTGATTCTGGATGGACAACAATAACGTCCTCCACATATTGAGTGTAATATAACCTTAAAACAATAAAATGATTTTCTCCTTTTCATTATTCTGCTAACAAGTATATAGATACATACCTTCAGTGCATAAGTTCGGTCCTTAATAATCTCCAAGCCAGTCCCGATTTTATGAAACCTCACATCCTTGATGTCCTCAATGAGGGACCTTACCTATATATGGAGACGGAAATCAATTTTCCATAAAATATTAAAGGGCTACAAAAGAATAAGGATGTGAAATTGGCCCACTAACCATGTAGATATCAGGAATGTCTTCCCGAGCACTGCAACAAATAAAATCACGTTCAAAAACAGTGTCAGGATATAAAAGGAAATATCTATACGATATGAAAATACTTACTGGTCAAAAAGAAGCCTTGATATTTCTACATAATGAAATGGCAAAGGCTGAAACTTCTCAGATTCTCGCTCTGCGTCCAACACTTGTGATAATTTATCTAAGGGAAAATCAAATAACGAGAATAAGTGCATTTTATGTTTTAGTGTAAGCTAACTCTGCATGACTTATCTGCTTTTCAAATCATCTTTGCTTCATTTCGCTCGGAATGAAATTCGGTAACAAACATAAGTTGGCTATATAGCTATGTAAAAGCCATTTATTATTATTAGTAGTAGTATTATATCATAGCACAATTTAATAAACAGATTAGCATAAGAGCAGCAAAAAACTGTTGATGCAAATTTGTCAATGAGCAAGAAAATAATTCCCGAAACAAAAGGAGTGTTTACGGCACTCGGCATAATATGTATTGTCAAAAGAAGTGACATATACAAACTTAACAGATTTGGGTGATAAAAATGAAACGACTCACCTTAGGACGAAAAATAATGGATGATAATCCTAGAATCTTGACTATTGGCTCGATTTTCATTTATTTCGCTAAGATTGTTAAAAATACTAGCTACGTAAGAAAATTAAGCCAGTTAAAAGCTCCGGACTGGGTATGCATTTAAAATCGCTCGTGCTAGCAAATTATGAGTATAAGTAACTAAACTAAACTCAGCTACAGATATACATTTAAGTCTGGAGAAAAAAGATTACACAATAAATTCTTTTTCAGAATAAACAACCCAAATCCGAATTATAGAAATAATGTTTTGCCACATACTCAAAAATGAATTAAAATCGAAAACAAAAATTAGCTTTTTTCTGCCAAACTCACCAACAGACATCCATTCCGGAGCTCGAATTGTGCACTTGCCTCTCTTCTTCAAGGCTACGGCCAACCAAAGTGGCACTTCAGTTGCTATTTGCGGTCTAAAAGGACCAAAATCTCCCTATCCATTGAACAAATTAGCCACAAAATTGAAAAAGGAAAGATCAACTCATATGCTGGAACTGAAAAAAAAAATGAAAATGAAAATTATAGAGAGAGAATAATACAGATATAAAATTGAGCGGATCCATTCTCATATTCGGCACAATCTCAATCACTTCATCCTCCGCAAGAAACTCCAGCTGCGCAATAAGATTTCAGAAAAAATAAATTGGGAAAATCGATGCATCAAAAAAGTTTAAAATAAAAATAAAAAGAGAGAAATGGTAAAAGGATTGACCTCTGCTGCCGAAAATGCGGAGGCGTGGGGCTCAGATGCGGTTGCCATTCCTCCAGTGCAGTATGGGGTCGGGCGGCTGTGACTCGGGTGCAAATTGGCAGCCCTACGACTCTCCGGCGGGTTTTAGCGGGAATTTAGAGGGCTATGAGTTGTTTTTTTGTTTTTTTTTATAATGGGCTTAGGAAGCCCAAGATATGGGATGAAGTCTACGCACACTCGTATCTTTTTGTTAAGTGGGCCAAAGCCCACATTTGTCCACCAAATCTCCCACATTCTTATCATGTGCGAGTATAGGGTGATAATTAGTAGAACAAATTTTAGTAATATTTTTCCACTTGAATATACATTTCATACCTTTTTGGACGTTTGGGGACTTTTTTTTTCTTCCTAAGATTCGTGATTACTTCTTTGCTCCCTGATTTTAGATAGTTTAGTTATTATAATCAATATACCATTTAAGCTCAACGCAATCCCATTTTGCTACATTATTAGGGAAATTTTGATTATTAATTGATTAAAGGAGGAAAAGAAAAATTAATTAATTTAAAATGATCAATAAATTAAGAAAGATGTCAAATAGACAATGTCTAGCACGTCATTTAGATGTGGATGGTGTGCTAAATATTGTCTACATTTTTTTTTGCACGTAACATTTTTTGGCTTATATGACAAATACTTTACCCCAATTGAATTCCATTATAATATGAAATATATGGAAATCAATGCAATTTCATAAACTAAACAACCCATAATACTTGATGAAATTCTACGTTGGGGACACCTCGTAGAATTTGAGATATAGACCAAAAATGGTAGAAAATTACTTAAAACTTGCACGTGCAAGGCATTTGATGATTCTACTTTAAGAAGTACTGGACAATGATAGATATTCATGTTAGGCGGCCTAACGGATTGAGATTTGTTAGATAGTCCCAAAAATAATTTTTTATTTTTAGTTTGTAGGGTTTTAGTTTTTATTTTTATTTAATTAGATTTTTTTTAGGTTTTCAAGTTTTTTTTAGGGATTTTTAGTTTTTATAGGTTTTTTTTTTTTCCTTTTAGGGTTATTTTCTTAGTTTTTTCTTATTTAGTTTAGTTTTTATGTAGGTGAGTCGGATGGAGATTCTTGCTGGATTCTGAAAAGGATATGCATTTATGCGTGAATATATTGCAAATTCTTTAGATTGGTGTATTGACGATATGATCGCACAACAACAGAATAGGTATGTTATTCATCCCCATTATTATTTCCATTCACATGTTCATGTCTATTGTAACTACACATGATATATTTAATTTATTGTGGTCCGAATCTCTCAAGCACGACTGTAGATTATATGTGTGTTTCAAGATGGTGTTTACTAGAGAAATTCCTCACTGTGGCTAACATTATTTGATTTTTTTTAATGGACCAAGTTATAATCTTTTTTCCTTCCCAATATCTTATGTATACTGCACGCGAAAGGCTTGACACAATTCTATACACATGGCTGAATGAAGCGCGTCTTGGGTACATAGGTAGCCTAAATATCACAAAGTGAGATACTTAAACATGTTTCCCATTTAGATTCGTATATTGCTATTATTAGCAGGGAGGCGTTCCAATTAAGGTTGTGATCAACACAGAGCAGGTCTTAACACACTTCTCGAATCCATGGAGTGTCAAGATATTGCAATATATGCAAAACTGGTGAAGTATGGATCACCTTGCCGATATGGCGATTAGGTACCTAAATATCTTTGGAAAGAACCTAATGGAGTTTACTACACTATACCATTAGATGCGCATAAAGATCTTGAAAGTTATTATGTGAAGTCATACATCGATAATGGGAGTGGCATTGTAGAAATAATGATGAAGATTGAAGAGGACCGCCATTGAAATAACCCTTTCAGAATTTCATATTTTTCTGATTGGATTGTTATTTTATTATTTTGACCTTATGCATATAATTTATTTATTTTTTGTTAGAGTTGTGTATCTTATTTTATTAAATAAACCTTCCGCGTCATTTATATTTTAATGTCATGGTTGTTGCTCTATTAAGTAAATATTGGGTACCAAATGCTTGCTATTTTTATGTGATGTGCTAGAGGAAAATGACTAAATTGTCGTTATGGTAAACAATAACTACTACATCGTCGCTCTGGTAAACAAGAGGAAAATGACTAAATAGTCATTTCGGTAAACATGCCTAACATAAAATAATGACTACAACATTAAGGATTGGTCAACCTCCATATTAGTTTCTATTAAAAAAAAAAAAAGAATTAGCTAAGGTTGAATATTTTGGGCCGACCACGGACCACGGAATTCAACCTAGGTTTATTTGACTACCTAATAGGAATGAGACACTTGACCCCATTCTCATTAGTTAATTTTCTTTTTGGTCCATACATATTTATGTGTGTTTTTATTATATTTTTGTGTCTCTTTTTGTATGTTATAGTCGGGTTTGAGTCGTATTTTATCTTGTTTTTCCTTATTTTATGTTTTCATAGCCTTTGCCACCTTTTTAGTGTTTTTTTTTTATATGTTCTCATATTTTTGTACATTTTTTAATGTTTTTTTTCTTGGTTTTATGATAGTCGAGCGAGCCAAGAGCATTCACAAGGATCACAACTGGCTCGAATGACCAGATCTGTGAAGCACAACGACAGCCGATCGACATGCCATCGATCCCCAATTGATGCGCTATCGACACGCCATTTTTCCAGCATCAACGGAAGGCCATTTTGGGCAAAGTGGCTACTTTCACCCTATAAATACCACTCCCTTCTTAGCAATAAATGACTTTTGAACCCCTTAGGGTATGGATGCCCAAGCTTACATTATCCTCTTGTTTTCATCCCTTTTCACCTTCAAACTTCAATAATCCTTATTTAGTTTAGTTTAGCTTGTTGAATTCTAAATTAGTTCTTAGTTTAGCTTAGTTTGTAAGCGTATTGTACTTGGTGAATATTTTCTCCTTTGGCTTTTTTGATTTGAAGAACAAGACTACTTAGGGTAACTTTCAATTAATGTTCTCTTGCACTTTGTTGTAAATTTCTATGAATGTTTGTAGCAATCTATTCTCTTATGTATGATTTATAGTTTGAGTGTTAAGAATTTTTATTATTATTATTATTTATTTTTATTTTTTTATTTTGCTATGAACTTGCATTTTCCTCCATTGTTGTCAATGTCATCTTTCTTGTTTTCAAGATTTTTTTTCCTGATTGGCATCGTTTATAAGGTAGGTAGTGAAAGGTAAATGAGTTTTTCTATGTTAGTTATTTTCTTGCATTTGGTTGTATTTGTTGTCTAGGTTCTTACTAGGATAATTGTTCAAGTATCGAAGTTTTTTGAATTTCTAGTTGTAGTTTAAATGTGTAGGAAAATAAACTACGTTTACAAAGAAACGAGCACAAACAGGGAATTCTAAAAATAATCACTAAACTGGAAAAAATAAGAAAAGAACAGAAAACGATTAAAGAGTCGAGTCGAGTCGAGTCGAGTTAGACACTCTCTCCGCAAAAAGAATTTGCCCCGGTAGTGCTTCTTCGGTTTTGGCAAATCGTTCCCAAAGATGAAATGACTATGTCTTTGGTTTAACCGCACCGTTAGAAACCAAAGCTCCGGTGAACTGGTCGAATTTGGACTGAGCTAGGAAATAGGAAGAGTAAATATGCAGAAAGAAATGCTTGCAGAATGTTGAGAGTTCTAATGCTTTCAGGTGTTTCAGGTATTTCTCGTGTGTAGAAAAGATGCAAGAGAACTTACCCTTTTATAGAGGGTTTCCAGGGGAGGTAACAGCCTGCTTAATGACGTTCTTAAAGGCGTCATAAAGCCATTCAAACAGTCAGGTATAGCCAGCATGAACCTGGACTGGTTCAGCGTACAGGTGCGTGAAGGTTCAAAAAAGAAACTAGGGTTGAGTCAGAACCCGAACCCCACACAGACCACCTCAATCGGACCAATTGCCCAAGTCCCAAGTCCCAGGCCCAGAGCCCAGGACCCAGGACCGAGGTCCGGGACCAGGCTCGGGCTCGGATCTGCTCGGCTCCGCCATCGGCTTCGCCGAAGGCGGACTGGCAAACCCAAGTCCAAGAGCCCACGTGAGCTTCGTTTATACAAAGCCCACAATACCCGCTGGCCCACTTGATGTCCACTCATTAAAAGTTAAACACTTTTAAACTCCCTTCCACATTGAGTATTATTCAATGTGGGGTAAACATTAAAGCATAAAAGCACCCATTCAACTTCCAAACACCATTTCTCACTCACCAATAAATGGATTTGAGAAATTCAAAAAGTTATAATTATCTACACGACATGTAGATTAATCCTATATAATTCATTAACACGAATTTACGCTGTACCATTAAATTAAAATTAATCCAATTTTCAACAATCCCCCACATGAGTGAGAAACTCCAAAAAACGAAATGCAAGAATGCAAATACATAGCTCAGTCCTTAAGAGACAATATAGAATAGGGATAGGTGGCTTGTGGCCTTGAACCCTCCTTAGTTAATACTACCGAGCATACCGGCGGATTAGTGAACATAATTCTTGAACTATTCCCCTTTGTGTATACTAGACAATAGTACCAACCCACTAAGGTCTCAAAATTCTTCCGTTCTCACGTTTGTGTCCGTTTCTGGCCATGGACAACTTCTTTGGATTCATAAGCTTCAGTAGAAGCGGCCCTCACTTCTTGCTTACATAGGTGATTCTTCAACTCAGCATTCTGTCATACTCAAGTCAAAGACCTGCACAAGAATCATTAAAAATCAGAGATTTAACCTCACCACATCACAGATTATAAACTCTACTTTTGCGTTAAGGAATAGGGTCGTAGAGTTTTACTTACCCAGACTTTTGCAGTTTAGTTTTCCCATTGAACCAAGTTTGTGGGATCTCCACTCATCATGGTTGGGTTTCCACTACAATCGTCTTTAAGATGTGGATTTCACTCCCATTCCTTCAAGCAACTTGTACATCTGATCTCGAGTTATGTTCTTAGTGAATGGATCCGCTAGATTATCTATCGACCTTACGTAGTCAATTGAGATAATCCCACTCGATAACAGATGTCTCACGGTGTTATGTTTCCGACGAATATGTTGAGACTTACCGTTATACAAATCACTTCTTGCCCTTCCAATAGCAGCTTGACTGTCGTAGTGAAGCATAACCGGCGACACGGATTTCTCCCAACATGGAATGTCTTACAAAAAAGTTACGAAGCCATTCTGCTTCTTCACCCGCTTTGTCCAAAGCGATGAACTCAGATTCCATGGTAGATCGGGCTATACATGTCTGTTTAGTGGATCTCCAAGAAATAGCTCCTCCCCCTATTACAAACACATATCCACTTGTAGACAAAGAGTCCTTAGTGTCGGATATCCAGTTTGCATCATAGTAACCTTCAAGTACCCTTGGGAATCTACCATAATGTAACTCAAAGTTTAGAGTATACTTTAAGTATCTCAAAACTCTCACAAGCGCTTTCCAGTGTTCTCCACTTGGGTTGCTTGTCTATCGACTCAGTTTATTTACCGAGCAAGCTAGATCAGGTCTTGTACAGTTGGAGATGTACATCAAACATCCAATGATCCTAGCATAGTCCTTCTGAGCAATAGGATCGCCTCTGTTCTTACTCAAGTGAACGTCGAGTTCCATAGGTGTGTTTGCTGGAAGACTATCGTGTGCATTGAATTTCTTGATCACTTTCTCAATGTAATGAGATTGTGACAATACAATTCCATCTGGAGTTCTAATGATTCTTATGCCAAGAATAGTGTCAGCAACTCCCAAATCCTTCATGTCAAAATTTCTTTTTAGCATGAGTTTCGTCTCGTTAATCACTTGTAGGTTGCTGCCCATGATTAACATATCATCTACATAAAGACATACTATAATAAATCTGTCATTAGTATTCTTAATGTAGACACACTTGTCGCACTCGTTTATCTTGAAACCATTTGACATCATCACTTCGTCAAATTTCAAGTGCCATTGTAAAAGTGCTTGTTTCAAAGTCATATAATGACTTAACCAGTTTGCACACCTTTCTTTCTTGTCCAGGTTTAACAAAACCTTCGGGTTGTTCCATGTAAATTTCCTCTTCTAAGTCGCCATTTACAAATGCAGTTTTTACATCCATTTGGTGAATCTCTAGATTTTGCAAAGTAGCAATCGCTAGAAGCACCCAGATAGAGGTAATTCTCGTCACAGGAGAGTATGTATCAAAGAAATCATAACCCTCCTTTTGGAGAAATCCTTTCACAACCAAACGAGCTTTATACTTATCGATTGATCCATCGACTCTGAAATCTCATTTCAGAATCCATTTACTTCCTAAAGTTTTACAACCTTCAGGTAAATCAGTTAGAATCCACGTATGGTTCTGCATGATCGAATCGATCTCGCTCTGTACAACTTCCTTCCAAAATGAACTATCAGTCCGAGAGAAAGCTTCTTTCAAAG
>BMAC01000719.1:521853-560717 GCA_014905375.1 Phtheirospermum japonicum
ATATATATGTATGAGACGTATATATGTGTGTGATGTGTAGGTTATACATATGTGTTCTGTGTATAATAAATGTATGTTGCTGTATATATATGATGTATATGGTGTGCTGTTATGTACATGTGTGTGCAGATTGTGTGATATGCATGTGTGTGATGTGTATGTCATATTTTGCATGCATACTATATGATATATAATATGTATATATAAATATAATGCATAATGATGCATGTTGTGTATATAATATATATATATATATTATGCATGCTATTATATATAATATATATATATGTATAAATTGTTTATGTATATATATATTATATATATAATTGTATATATCATTAATATGTTAATATATATATATATATATATATATATAATTGTTATATATATATATATATATATATATATAATTTATAGAAACGTATCATGCTCGTTCGATTTTGAGAAAATCAAATTTTTTCTATTTATTAAAAGCAATTAAAACATTGTTTCAATTAATTGATTATAAAATGGACCGTCGTTAATTTGAATTCGATTCAAATTCCTTTTATTTAAAATTTTTTTGATTCCGCTGCGCGACGGTACCACCGATTCCCAACAGGTTTAACCCCCACAAGTTCTTGACTTGTAGTTCCTCAGCATTACCAGTGTTAGAACTGGATGCAACTTTATCCTTATAAGGATAAATATCTTCAAAGAATATTGCATTCCTTGACTCAATGGTGGTTCCGACATTCATGTCCGGAACATCCGACCTATGAATTATAAATCGATAGGCGCTACTATTCAGTGCATAACCAATAAAAATACAATCAACCGTTTTAGGTCCGATTGTCACCTGCTTTGGTAGAGGCACTTCTACCTTCGCTAAACACCCCCACACTTTGAGGTATTTGTAAGAAGGTTTCCTTCCTTTCCACAACTCATAGGGAGTTTCGTCCCTTCCTTTTAGTGGAATTTTATTGAGGATGTAGTTAGCTGTTAAAACAGCTTCCCCCCACATGTTCTGAGGTAATCCAGAACTAATCAACAACGCATTCATCATCTCTTTCAAAGTACGATTCTTGCGTTCTGCAACTCCATTCGATTGAGTTGAGTACGGAGTTGTAGTTTGATGAATTATGCCACTTTCGTTGCACAAATCCTCAAACGGGGCTACGTATTCCCCTCCTCTATCACTCTGGATAGATTTGATTTTGCAGTTAAGTTGATTTTTGGCTTCATTTTTGAAGTTCTTGAAAGCTTCAATAGCCTCATCTTTACTTCTCAAAAGATAAAGGTAACAGTATCTTGTGCAATCGTCAATGAAAGTAATAAAATACTTTTTACCACCTCTAGTTTGCACAAACTGTAAATCACATACATCCGTGTGAATTAATTCTAAAGGTGTCGTGCTCCTTTCTACCGATTTAAACGGCAATTTAGTCATTTTTGCTTCTACACAAATTTCACACTTACTTTTATTAGCAAATTCATTTACCTTAAGTAAATTGAGATTTGATAAACGTTTTATTGCATTTAGATTAATGTGGCCTAATCTACAATGCCATAAACTAGAGCACTCAGTCAAGTAAGAGGAATCAGAAGCAATTTTATTAATGACTAGTTTTGGGCGTATAGCCATTACACTTAGTTTGAAAAAACCATCTATAAGGTAGCCCTTACCTAGAGGTGTCCCAAACTTAGACAAAACAAACTTATTAGCCTCAAATACAAGTCTAAAGCCACGACTAACTAGTATTGAACCAGAGACTAAGTTCTTCCGGATGTCCGGAACGTGCAACACCTCATTCAGAGTGATCTCCTTGCCGGAAGTCATTTTGAGGACAACCGTACCAGTACCAGCAACTTCCGAAAAATCTTGATTTCCCATGTTCAACTTCCTTCCCTCACAAGGAAGGTATTTAGAGAACAAGCTCCGATCAGCACACACATGGGCGGTTACAGCAGTGTCGATGAACCATTGACCACGGTTCTCGATCATGTTAGCTTCTTCAGTGATAACCGCAACGAGGTCATCACTAGTCAGCTCCCTCTCGGCTAGTTGGGCACTCGGCTTGGCCTTCTTCTGCTTAGGCTTGCGACAGTTCTTAGACATATGTCCAGGATAACCACAATTGTAACAATTGCCTTCGAACTTCTTAGAAGAGGGAGCTTTAGGCTTAGAGTTGTCAGGACGCGGCCTCTTCTTAGAGTTGTCTCCTCGTTCAAGTAGGTTCACCCGAGGTTCATCCGAACTTTTCGAATTCTTGTACTGAACTCGAACTTCGAACTCAATTCGTACCTTCCGGATAACATCTTCAAGAGACATCACCTTTCGCTTGTGCTTGAGATATGTCTTGAAGTCTTTCCAGGTTGGAGGAAGCTTATCAATCATGGCAGAAGCCGTGAAAGTATCCGGAAGTATCATCCCCTAGGCATGGACATCATTCACTAGCATTTGGAACTTTTGAACTTGTTCCATAACCGGGCGAGAATCAATCATCTTGTAGTCCATGAAGTTTGTGACTACAATTTTCCTAGTTCCAGTCTCGTTGGAACTGTATTTCTTCTCAAGTGCCTCCCAGATTTTCTTGGAGGTCTTTACATCCGAGTACACATTACTCAGACTATCTTCTAGGCTACTCAAGAGAAAGCCTTTACACAAATAGTCCCCATTGTGCCAATTATAGTAGGCAGCGTGAACATGGAAACTAGTCTCGTCCTTGTCCGGAGTAGGTGGTTCGTCTTTCTTCACGAAGTTAGCGAAACCAAGCATCGTGAGGTAGAACAGTATCTTTTGTTGCCACCTCTTGAAGCCTTCTCCATTTAATTTTGGAGGCTTCTCCGCTGCTGCGGGCATGATCCGTGAGGAGTGCACCGGCGCGTTCATCATTGGTACAAAAGTCCCCATCGAACCCGTTGAATGGGTATTCAAAACAGTTGAATCTGTTTGGGGAGCAGTTGCAAACAAATTTGGAACCAAAGTTCCCGTCATCCCAATGGGATGGGTCACAGCCGGAGCTAACGTATTTTGGACCGAAGTCCCTATCCCAAAAGGGATCGTTCCAACAGCCAAAGCTGTGGATGAGTTCGACTGGGCCATGCGCTTTGTCAGCGTCTCGAGTAAGAAATCGAGGGTTCCTGGGTTGAGAATGAACTCAGCTTGAGTAGTGTTCATGTTTGGCGAAGACAAGCCAATTATTGAAGTGAACGTGACTGCAGGGGCAGTGGTCGTCGGCGAAACGGTGGAAATGATGGCCGGAATAGTCGAGGTTGTCGGAGTGCTGGAGGTTGACATCTTCCCAGTAGTGATTAAAAATTACAGAAATTAAAAATTACAAATAAAACGAAATTTGTTTTGCGATTGTTGGAAAATAAACTACGTTTACAAAGAAACGAGCACAAACATGGAATTCTAAAAATAATCACTAAAATGGAAAAAATAAGAAAAGAACAGAAAAGGATTAAAGAGTCGAGTCGAGTTAGACACTCTCTCCGCAAAATGAATTTGCCCCGGTAGTGCTTCTTCGGTTTTGGCAAATCGTTCCCAAAAATGAAACGACTACGTCTTTGGTTTAACCGCACCGTTAGAAACCAAAGCTCCGGCGAACTGGTCGAATTTGGACTGAGCTACGAAATAGGAAGAGTAAAATATGCAGAAAGAAATGTTTGCAGAATGCTGAGAGTTCTAATGCTTTCAGGTGTTTCAGGTATTTCTCGTGTGTAGAAAAAATGCAAGAGAACCCACCCTTTTATAGAGGGTTTCCAGGGGAGGTAACAACTTGCTTAATGACGTTCTTAAAGGCGTCATAAAGCCATTCAAATAGTCAGGTATAGCCAGCATGAACCTGGACTGGTTCAGCATGCAAATACATTGCATGTTTGAATTCAAATGTTTGGAAACGTCTGAAAGGTCATGTGCCAGCCGTTACGTAATGGTCAAGAGTCAACAGGTGCGTGAAGGTTCAAAAAAGAAACTAGGGTTAAGCCAGAACCCGAACCCCACACGGACCACCTCAATCGGACCAGCCAATTCGGACCAATTGCCCAAGTCCCAGGCCCAGAGCCCAGGACCGAGGTCCGGGTCCGGGCTCGGATCCGCTCGGCTCCGCCATCGTCTTCGTTTACACGAAGCCCACAATACTCGCTGGCCCACTTGATGTCCACTCATTAAAAGTTAAACACTTTTAAACTCCCTTCCACATTGAATATTATTCAATGTGGGATAAACATTAAAGCATAAAAACACCCATTCAACTTCCAAACTCCATTTCTCACTCACCAATAAATGAATTTGAGAAATTAGAAAAGCTATAATTATCTACACGACATGTAGATTAATCTTATATAATTCGTTAACACGAATTTACGGTGTACCATTAAATTAGAATTAATCCAATTTTCAACAAAATGTATTTTCCCTTCATGTTTGGTATTAATTTATTTGTGCTTTTAATTATAATTTTATGATGTCATTAGCTTTAACTATGGATTTTCTAATTGATTTAATTATGTTAATGCTTATTCTACGTTTATGTTGTTGCATCTTTTGATGATTGTAGGTAAAATTCATGGGTCTAGTGCCACTACAAAAAAAAACGGCAATCCTGGCGGATATGCTGACGGGTAAAAAGCCGTCAGCATTGCTGACGGACTTACTGGCGAAATAAAATGCTGGTGGGTACATTGGCGGCTATGGCCGTCAGCAACGGAAGCCGCCAGTAAACCGTCAGCGAATGAGCGGGAGTTTGTCCCGCCTCATTATACTAACGGCCATGACCGTCAGTATATAATTTTGGCGTCGCTGACGGCCATAGCCGTTAGGATCCTGACGGTCAAGACTGTCAGGATATAATTCATAATTTTAAAAAAAATAATATATACGCTGATGGTCAGGGCCGTCAGGATCCTGACGGTCTACCCATCAGCATATAATTTTTTTTTTAAAAATAATAATATATACGTTGACGGCAAATCCGTCAGAGTTTTAGACGGCCATCGGCCGTCAGGATTTTAACCTAAAAATTGGCCCCAGACCCTTCCCCCCCGCCTCACTTTCTCTCCTTCTTTCTCTCTCTGTTTTCTGCAAAAAAAACGCAGCATCCTCGCCCCCACCGCCGCCCCGCTCTGAAGCCCAGCCCACAGTCGCAAATGCCGCAGACGACCCCAGCTCCGAAGCCCAGCCCACCGTCGTCGTGCCGCGCCGCGCCGCTCCGCTCCGAAGCCGCGACCGCCTGCCTCCACCGCGCCGCAGTCGAGCCCAGCCCAAGGTCCACCACCACCGCCTGCCTCCACTTCTGCCCATCCCAAGGTCCACAACTGTCGCCCGCCGTCGCCTTCGCTCCAGCTTCCGCCGGCCAACGTAAGTTTCCCATTTTTTTTTTTATTTTCTGTTATTATTTTTATTTTATATTTTGTATTATTTTTGTATATTTTTTGTGATGAAATTATTGTATAATTAATTTTCTAGATTAGGGTTAAGATAATAATCACATAATTAGGGGTCAATTTAGGATTAATCGAATAATTAGGGTTCAATTGAGTAATAATCACATAATTAGGGTTCAATTTAGGATTAATCACATAATTAGGGTCCAATTTAGAATTAATTACATAATTAGGGTTCAATTTAGGAATAATAAATTTATTAGGGTTTAAATTAGGAATAATCAATTAATTAGGTTTCAATTTAGGACCAATCAATTAATTAGGGTTCAATTTAGAAATAATCAATTAATTAGGGTTCAATTTAGTAATACTTACATAATTAGGGGTCAATTTAATAATTATTACATAATTAGGGTTCAAATTAGGAATAATCAATTAATTAGGGTTCAAATTAGGAACAATCAATTAATTAGAGTCCAATTTAGTAATAATTACATAATTAGGGTCCAATTTAGTAATAATTACATAAATAGGGTTCAATTTAGGAATAATCAATTAATTAGGTCCAATTTAGTAATAATTACATAATTAGAGTCCAATTTAGTAATAATTACATAATTAGGGTTCAATTTAGGAATAATCAATTCATTAGAGTCCAATTTAGTAATAATTACATAATTAGGGTCCAATTTAGTAATAATTACATAATTAGGGTTCAAATTATGAATAATCAATTAATTAGGGTTCAAATTAGGAATAATCAATTAATTAGGGGCCATTTTAGTAATAAATAAGCTTGTGTAGATTCTGGAGTATACTTGTCTATACAGAGCGCAAACAGCACCCGCACAGAGATTGTCCTCCTCAAACGCCCTCCCCATGTCGGCTCCAAACATCTGTAATTCAGCAGTAGATACGGTCGATGAAGACGTCTGTTTTTAGTGACCATGCTAGCAAGGAGCTGGTTGATTCTTGGAGCAGACATGGTGAGGGTGGTCGAGAAAAGCGATGACATGTATTCGAGTGTTGTGTGGCTCTTTATAGACAACGTGTCTACTTCAGAATCTACCTAGCTAGAAGCAATCTTGTATTAGGGTTTATCATTAGATTATTTAGGGTTTGCTTTCAAATTTAGGGTTTATTCACCAATTATATTGTATATATATATATTGTTCATGCATGGGAGGCCGTGGTGATTGGACGGGATTTAAAAAGAATTGTATATATATTGTTCATGCATGGGAGGCCGTGGTGATCGGGCGGGATTTAATTTTGTTTATATATGTTATTGTCATTGGTGTTGTTGGTTGTATACCGTCGGATGTTGACGTGGGTTACGGCGCTGACCGGGAGGTGTTGTCCCTCCAATAGCGGGTTTTCAAAGTTTTTTCTAAAAACGTGATAGAGTGTCACGTGGTTTTATTTATGTTTTCAAAATATTTTTCAAAAATGTGACGGTAGTAATTGCTTATTTGGAACCTTGGCAAAGTGACGCGATTCATATAGATCACTTGTTTGAGAATTAATATCAAATACAAAAGATTGAAACTAAGTTTTGAATTATTCTAATATTCCTTAGACCCGTTTGAGATTTAGTATCAAATATAGAGTTTGATACTAAATTTCGAATTGTCCCGTTTTTGGACAGTTTGAGAATGTGACTTGTAGTATGGTTATCTTATGTGTATGATTTTTTTTTAGTTTTGAAATTTCGGTTTCTGCATCTCTCTAATTGTTCTCGGGTGCACTAAAATATACGTGCACTACGAGAACTGAGGGGAGATGCTGCCGAAATTTTGAGTCTAAGAAAAATGCATATTTTAAGATAATACATACTACTAAACGTCACGTTCTTGAATGGGATAGGAGTCTTACCAATTACAATTCGAATTACTCATTCTTCTCGTAATGCTGTCAAAATTTTGCCACCTTCTTTAATTCTAGAACACGCTTAACACTCAAAAGTCTTAGGATGGCTGATGATCGTAGTTGGATGTACAAAAGGAATATTTCCGGATTTCTAAATCCGGCGTTCGTGGCCGGTGTAGATAGTTTCATACAATTTGCACTCATGCATGATTCTGCAGAGAGGGACGGTGATAAACTAAAATGTCCTTGCCCACGAACTAAGTGTAGGAACTCTAGTTATAGGACTATCGATGAGATAAAATATCACATCGGTACCAAAGGGTTCATTGCTGATTACTATATTTGGATTCATCACGGGGAAACAGATCACGTCTTATCGCTTGCTGATATTGAAATTGGGGGATCATCATCAAATGTGTACGTCGATATGGTGCGAGATGATGTCGGTCCTAATTTCGACATGAATGACATTGAGTTGGATGAACCACCTAATCCCGAGGCGAAGAAATTTTTCGATATTTTGAAAGCTGCAAAAAAACCTCTGTATCCCGGCTGAGAGAAACACAATCGGTTGTCTTTAGTTGCCCGTCTTATGAATTTAAAATTGGAGCATAGAATTTCTCAGAAATGTTATGATCAATTTATTGATTTAATCAAAGAGATCGTGCCAGAAGACAATAATGTTGCAGATAATTTTTACGAAAGTAAGAAGTTGTTGAGAGGTATAGGGTTACCGGTAGAGAAGATAGATTGTTGCGTTAAGAACTGCATGATTTATTGGAAGGATGATTTGAATTTGGATAAATGCAAGTTTTGTGATCATCCACGGTTTAAACCCGCGAAGAAAGGACTAGCTAAAAGGCGCAAGTCCAACTTAATTCTGTACAAGAGGATGTTTTACTTTCCTCTAACGGCCCGCCTGCAGAGGTTGTACGCATCTAAAACAACGACAAAGGATATGCGGTGGCATGCAAAACAAACGGTAGAGGATGATGTCATGCACCACCCGTCAGATTCTGAGGCTTGGAGGCACTTCGATCAAACTCATCCAGAGTTCGCCGCTGAAACTCGAAACGTAAGATTGGGTCTATGTACAGACAGATCTCAACCTTTTAAAAGTTTCGGAAAACAATACTCTTCTTGGCCGTTGATTGTCACACCATACAATTTGCCTCCATGGATGTGCATGAAAGAGCAGTATATGTTTCTTAGCGTTCTCGCCCACAAAACCCCAAAGATAAGTTAGATAATTTTTTACAGCCATTGATTGAGGAGCTGAAGCAGTTGTGGTCCGACGGTGCTCTCTCGTATGACGTATCTAAAAAACAGAACTTTCAGATGCGAGTGGCCCTTATGTGGACCATTAGCGACTTTCCTGCATACTCGATGTTGTCCGATTGGAGTACGACCGGTCGAATGGCTTGTCCGTACTGCATGGAGCGTTCAGACGCTTTTACCCTGCAAAAGAGCATGAAACAATCATGGTTTGATAACCATAGTAAATTTCTAGAATGTGATCATCGACTTCGTAAAGATAAGAAAAATTTTAGAAAAATAAGAAGGTTGAAGCTCTGCCGCTGCACGTGCGTTCTGGAATAGAGGTTTTGGCCGAAATTGAAAGGCTAGGACTTCTGAAGGTAACCGATGAAAGTGCAGAACGTGTGAACGGACTAATAGCGAAGAATAGTGGTTGGAGAAAAAGAAGTATTTTCTGGGATTTGCCTTACTGGAGCACTAACTTGATTCGTCATAATTTAGACGTTATGCACATTGAGAAAAATGTTTTTGATAATGTGTTTAACACGGTGATGAATGTCAAAGGGAAGACAAAAGACACTTCGAAATCAAGAGATGAGTTAGCAGAATACTGTCACCATCCCGAACTTCATGCAGACGCATCAGGAAAGTATCCCAAAGCGCCGTACACGCTCGATAAACCGTCGAAAGTTGCATTGTATGAGTTCAATTGCGTATGGTCCATCACGTGTTGTGAACACATTCAACGGTTGTAAGATAAATGGATATAGATTTCATACACTCTTGTATGGCTCTGAACGATCAACGTCGAGCACAGGAGTTTGTATATGAGGAACAAATTATGGGCCAGATTACATGGATAATTACGGTCGTCTTCTAGAAGTTGTTCAATTGGAGTATCACGGGCTTCTAACGATCGGAAGGACGCTCTTGTTCAAATGTGAGTGGTTTGATCCAACTCCAGCCGGCACAAAAATTCACCCTCAATATAAGCTCGTTGACATCAATCATAAACGTAGATTCAATCGATACGAGCCATTTGTACTCGCATCCCAAGCRACTCAAGTGCACTACASTTCGTATCCGAGTTTGAAGCGAGACAAACTAGATTGGTGGGCAACTTGTCAAATCAAAGCTCGATCGACCGTGGATTATATCGAGCCTCGCGTGCCTGAACAACAGTCATTCCAAGAAAATGTTGTAGAGACATTTCCTGCAATACAATTAGAGGATGTCGACTTCCAATTAAACGACCCTCTCAATCACGAACACGACGAGTCGGTCAATGATGATTTAGAAGAGTTAGAAAGAGATGAACTAGATTTAACTGAAGAAGACGAAGAAAGCTACGAAGATGAGTCTGAAAGTTAAGGCTGAGAGTTAAGGGAACCTAGTTATAAATAGCCACTTTATGTAGAACAGAGTAGAGGGAGGAGAGACACGTGCTCAGCAACTGCTCACGCCACATTTCCAATATTCCACCAGACAGAAACATGATGACCTCACTCCTGTCATCCACAATAGAGTCACCATGATACACCTAAGTTCCAAATAGCTCATCAATTAAGTCGGGACTAAAACGATACACTGCCCCACGCACAAAAACTTTTCCATAATTCACAGAGTTGGGATCAACAATGGAAGGCACCATATTTGCATAAAATTCCACGACTATATCATGGACAAATGGCATAGCTGTGGAGACAGTGGAGTACATACCTTTATGCTTAAAGAAAGCAATCAAATTCTGCTTCTCAAAGACCTCAATGGGAACTCAGAGCTCAGAAAGTAAGCTCCAGTTTTGGTAATCAGAAAACATCTCCTCGGCTTCAGCAGTCAAGAACCGCGTAGAAATCAGTTCCATGTCTTAAATCTCAATGGCTTGAGAGGGAGCATCATTAGAGGTATAGGATTGAGCAGAAGAATCGGATGGGATCAATTCATGATCATGAGAAGCAGCATCAGCAAAGGCAGAACTAGATGACGAGGCAGATTTGGTTGCCGTAGATGTTGGTTTTGGGGAACCAACATGAGAACCAATATTAACCTTCTTTGAAGCTTTAGATTACTTCCTTTCTTCCTTCAAAGCAGACACGCTATCACGAAGAGGAATTTCATCAGAAGGATTAGGGGAGTAGTCGAACTGATCAGGATCAAACTCGGGTTGAGTCATGGGAACAGGAGAGAGAGAGAGAGGGATAGAAGCAATTGGCCTTGAGGAACTTGACACCTCTCTAGTGAAAAAAATCAAAAATTTCATACGGGGGATCTGAATAGCTCGTAGCAGTAGATGATTGAGACACCTTGACTACAACTGGCGGATTCTTCTTCTCAGCCAGACTCACGGTCTGCTTCCGGTGAGGAGTCGCCATTTTTTTCACTCGGGGAACATAGGAGGTAGTTGGTGCAATAACTGGAACGGGTAGCACATAATCATCATCATCTGAATCAGTGGCCACTGTAACATCCTCAACCAGATTTATGTGCTCAATTGGCACATTGCGACAAGGACCAACCTGACTTTTGGGGACAGCTACCGGAACCATACTCAGAGGAATGTTTCTAAGCCTACGAGACCATTTTAAGAGCGGATTTCCAATGTGTCCAAGAGATTCAGCAATAAAAGGCAAATCTGGAGGATTATCAACATCAATTTCATTCCCCCGTTGTCCTGGAAAAACCTGCACCTCTGGAAAAGCGTTGAGCGGTGCCAGAGCAGGAACAACATCTTGAGACTCGTGCGGCGGTGAGCGGATAGGAGATGTTGTAATCGGTGATGGGATTGAAGGAAAAGCACCACCTACTTCTGCGCGGATGTCTAGGCCACCAATTTTTGGATGATTAAATGGAACCTGTTCGTCGGTGGAGCTTTGTACGCCGGCGGGAAGCTCTGGAATTCTACTCGAAGAGGGATTCGACATTCTACAAATTTCAAAGAAAGCGCAAAAATAATAGAAAAAACGAGAGAGATGGTGAAGGATTAGAGAGTTAGAAACTTTAATTGGCAGAGGGATTAAGAAATCTGGGTTTATATACACTTCAAAAAGTGATCATTATCAGGAGAGAGAAAAGTAAAAAAATAAAACCTCCCTTATTTACCTAAGATTCGAAGATAAGCCCTAACATTATTCACTTTCCTTCCAAAAACTAACACCTACTCCCCCTTAATCTTGGACATGTGATCCCAATCCACTTTAAAAACTATCTCATTAATTTGGAAATAAAAACCACACATCTTTACTACAAAATAAACCGAAAATAGGGCTGGATTGAATAAAACATCACCATAGTCGAATTAATCTTTTGCAAAGTGGTATTTCACTCACCAAATCAATCCCTTTATTAACTTTGCAGCCGTCCAATTACAACGCCACTGAAACACTAGGTTAGCAAGATTCAAAACAAGAATTGAGAGAATTCCAAGAAAGACACAAGCACAAGCAACAGAACACACAGCGAAGAGGAACCTTCTTAAAATATGAATGTCCTAATTGATGCTTAAAATTCATGACCTAAAAAGTTTAAAAATTCACTTTATGGTTGTAGTAACTTGATCAGTGTTACTTTTCATGACTGATGATATTATAACCATTATTGCCTTTGGTGAAGTCAAAGAAAACAGACCCCTTAACCCAAGTTAATGACTACGTCAAAATAACTCAATAAGGTGAAATTTAAAGATTGGATCTTAATTAATTTAGATTTTTTTCATCCTTTTAGAGATTTGAAGAGATATAACTTTTCTTCAGCAATTGCTGTTAACACCTCTTGTTTTTGGACCTGGGAGAAAACCAGTTTATGCGGGAAAGTTTCACAATCACCTACTCAAAGAGGTTAGTATTTTTGCCACAAGTTTTATTACAACACATGACCTTTTTGTACTATTAACCAAACTCAATGCATTTGGATTATGTATGAAAAATAAAATGAAAATGCATGCATAAATATACAGATGATATGACTGATGACAGTTTTGGTGTCATAGCATCAAAACAAATATTGACTTAAACAATGAACATAACGAGATCTCTTCTCAAACGAGAGAAGGTCTCTAAATCTAATGCCTTTGTGAAGATGTTAGCAAGCTGATTGTCTATTCCTATATGCTAAAAGCTAACTATCTTCCTCTCAACCAAGTCTCAAATAAAGTGGTACCTTATGTCAATGTGTTTGATTCGAGAGTGCTGGACTGGATTTTCCGAGATATCAATGGCATTGGAATTATCACAGAGCAAAGTCAATATTTTACTATGTAAACCGTAGTATTCTATCATTTGATTCATCCATAGAAACTGTGTACAAGCACTTCCAGGTGCAATATACTCGGCTTCAGCTATAGAAAGAGAAATGCAATTTTGTTTTTTGCTATACCATGAGATAAGATTAATGCCCAAGAAAGACAACCCTCTGTAGTACTCTTTCTATACCTACATCCCCAGCCTAGTCCGAATCAGTATAACCTATGAGTTCATTACCTGTTTCTTTAGAATACCAAACACCCAATTCAGTTGTACCAGCTATATATCTAATGATTCTTTTAACAGCTTTAAGGTGTGACTCTTTTGAGTTTGATTGATATCTAGCACACAGACACACGCTATATATGATATCAGGCCTACTTGCTGTTAAATACAAAAGACTCCCTATCATGCTTCTATACATGGTGTTATCAACACTATTACCAACATCATATCTTGACAGTTTCACGGTTTTGCCCAACGGTGTTTTCTTTGTGTTTTATTTTCTAATCCAAATTTCTTAACTAAATCCTTAGCATATTTAGACTGAGAAAGAAAAATATCATCATCCAAGTGTTTAATTTGTAAACCAAGAAAGTAAGAGAGATTACATTCCATGCTCATCTCGAATGTGTGAGACATTCGGGTTATAAACTCTTTTACCATCTGCTTATTAGTAGATCCAAAAATAATATCATCTACATAAATTTGGACAATAAAGATGTGCTTATTTGATCTGAGAAGAAATAAGGTTTCGTAAACTTCCCCTCGTCCAAAATTTAAAAAGAGCAAGTGCTGTTAACCTTTCATACCAAGCTCTGGGAGCTTGTTTTAAACCATATAAGGCCTTTTTTAATTTTAAAACAAAGTTTATTTATGGGGATCTACAAGTCCTTTAGGTTGTTCTACAAACACTTCTTCCCTTAAGATTTCATTTAGAAAAGCACTCTTTATGTCCATTTGATGTAGAAAAGTAGAAAAAATATCGACAAGCCCTCTATTGCATCAAGTTATGAGATATTTTTCAGGTGGAAGAATATATCCAACTATTCATCGAATACCGATGGAAGTCCAAGGTGAATGATGGGGATGCAGCTCAACTTTTCTTTGCAAACATACAAAGTCCGTGGAGAGAAATGTTGATCCAAGAGTACAAGCCAGCAAACGACATGGATACGGTTGCTAGAAGGATGACTTTCCTAAAAGCTAAGTTAGCAGAGTGGTGCCACGAAGCAGCCCTCCACAAAAATTACAAGTGACTAAGATGAATCAATAAATCAGTTCCTTTGTGTTGTGCCGAGAATGACATTCCAACCGTAGTAGGAGGTCAACCGCAGAGACATAAGCTGAAGAAAGATAGAAGTCACCCTTACGCTCAAAGAAACAAGAAAAGGTTTCAATGAAAACCAAGAAGGTTCTGGTAAAAAAAAAGGCCAGAAACTATAAATCGGGACAAAGGACGGGGCCAAGCCGAAGTTGGGGCTCATTCTCAAGCCAAGGAAGCACCAGTAGAAGGCCAATAAAGAGAACTTTCAGATGAGCTCACACTAGAGCTAATGAAAGTTTCAAAGATTGCAACTACTAGACATGCGGAGTCAAAGGGCATATTTCTACAGATTGCCCTGAGAATCAAAAAAGATTAGTTAGACAGTTCTAGACAACTCAAGAGTTCGAAGAAGCTGTCTATTACCAAAATCTAGTACAGGTGTATCAATTTGAGGATATACCCTCAGATGAAAGCATCTATGAAGAACAAATCTACTCTGGAGATGGAAGTGAATCATATTCAGAATTAGAGTGAGGAAGAATTTCTTCAACAAGTGGTTAGGGAGGATATGTCAAGATTCCTCTCACATACATTGGTTTCTCATAGGACGCTTATGAGAATAATGAAAGAAGATCCAAAACTCCAAATGTATGAAGGATTTACAATAGGATCAACTGATAAGGCGGTGGATAAGTTGGGTTTAAGAAATCGAAAACACAAATTATCCATAGAGTTTCCACGGGAGAATTCGTGATACCAACGGAATATACGGGAAACCAGATCGAGATGCAACTAATCCCCTACCGAGAAATCCAGGAGATTAAAAAGCACACTTAGGAGAGAAATGGCAAATACACTTTCGTGGATCCACATTGGAGCCATTCGAGTGATTATAAAATCAGCTTTTAAAGAAGGAGTTGATTCGCCATTAAATTTAGCCCTTTTTGATAAAAGAATCTCAAATCTCAAAAATTCTTGTCTGGGAGCAATCACTAGAAACTTATACGTAGGAAAATTGACATTCAATGTCTACCTGAGGATTGAGTATAATTTAGCAGATCGAGATTTCAGTAGAGTTCTCACCCTTCATCAAGATTTCAAGAGACCAGACCTGATGACGGAGGGAAACAGAACCTACTCAATCACGTAAAAGATTTCATATGCACTCTCGAGTACTCATCATTCGGAAGTATTCTTGAGAAAAGAGTTCATAGAAATACCAATGATCTTTGAAGACGTAGCGAAGGCAGTCTTACCAGAGATCATGCAATCTCCGACAATAAGAGAGATTGATATGAGAATTAAAGATCGGTCGGTTCTTAATAAAATAAGAGCCTCATGATCGAACCAAGGAGGATGTCTTTCCAACAAGATAGAATGATAAGTGGACCTCAGTGGGAAGGTCCAAGAATCAGCCAAAGTACTCGAGCTCCTGAAGTATTCAAGACTAATGGAGAGTTGAAGTGTCCAAAAAGGTGGAGAGGTGTAGAAGTAATATTCGACATCACTCAAAAGAATAACACCTTCCCTTGTGATGCATTGTATCACTTGCAACAACCTTCCCTGAGAAGATATCAAAGAATCCTCAAGATAAGAGAAATTGAAACCGTCGTTGAGGGAAGTGCAGGAAGAATCCCAGAACAACTAACTCTAGGGATAGAGTTTCTCTAGGAGCATAAACCTTGGGAAAGATTAAGAGATGGAATGGAGTTTACAGTAGGCAAAAAAACATACATAACTAAATGAGCACCAGCCCATTCTCTATATACATTCCTGTTGGAATGATATATTCAAGATATCGTGCGTAATATTTCGCAGCCGACATTTATTTAGGCGCAGGAATCTGCACGGCTAAACCAAAAGTCTTCCCCATAGAAATGGAAGAAGAATTGTCTCTAGTAGCAGGAAGAGATTTATCTAAAAGGATCCTAGTCCTTAAAAGAGGGATCAAACAAGCGAAAATGATGATGGGAGGAGAAAACAGTACTCCGTGGTACAAAGTTAAAACTCCACCAATCTATTCCCATGATACGGGAGCGTATATTCTGCTAGGAAATAATCTCCTACAGACATTTAAAAGATTTACACAAGAAAATGAGACTAGAAGACTTATTTTCACAACCTCTTGTGATCATAAGATTATAGTCCAGAGATTAAGAGAGGCATTCCACATAAAGATGCCAATCAATTTTCGCAACAATCGTGGTGATTAAGGAAAACTTCGACACCCAAAATGAAAGATCGAAGAAGGTATGGAGAAGCAATTCTCCAACTACAAAATGAGACCCTAGGTGGCCGAAAGGAAGAGAGGATTAAAATACAAATGACTGAACTCCTCAAAGCCAGCCTAGACACAATAAATTTTACTGAAGGATATGAAAAGAAAAATTAAAAAGAATTTTAACGAAGATCCTCTAGCATGGTAGGATAAGAACGAGCTCAAATCATCTTTGAAGGTGAAAACCGGAATAGAAAATGAGCTTGTCAGATACAAGCCTATCCTGATGAATGAAGAAGATCGAAAGGATATGAAGAAGATACTTAAGGAACATATTAACCTTAAGTTGATTGAAGCAAGCGTCTCTCCATATAGTAGTCCAGGGTTCCTGGTACTCAACCATGGAGAAATAAAGAGAATAAAACCAAGATTAGTTATTAAACTACAAAGGAATCAATAAAATTTTGGAGTTCGATGGATATTATATCCCAAGCAAAGAACATTTAGTAAATTGCATTAAATATGAAAAGGTGTTCTCCAAGTTTGATTGCAAATCTGGATTTTACCAGATTAAGATGGAAGAAGGAAGCAAGAAGTTTACGACTTTCTCCACACCACAAAAGCACTATATCTAGAACGTTATGCCCATGGGTCTAACCAATGCACTCCAGATATACCAGGGGAAAATGGATAATATTTTTAAAGATTATTTCAATTTCATGTTCATGTACATTGATGGTATACTCGTCGCATCAAGGAACATGAAAGATCATCTAAAATATTTGGAGATCTTCTCAGATGTTTGCCACAAGTAAGGATTAGTGCTTTCGGAAAAGAAGGCAGTAATTGCTACAAGAAAAATTGAGTTTCTTGGGATAGAGATCGATGAGTCAGGAATCATTCTACAAAATCATATTGTAGAAAAGATACAAGGATTTTCAAACACACTCAAAGATAAGAAACAACTTCAAAGTTTCCTAGGAGTTGTTAATTTTGCTGGGATGTTCATAAATAACCTGGCACATTACAGGAAGGTGGTTAGTTCCCTACTAAAAAAGGATGTTGATTTCAAATGGGAAAAGGAACACCAGGAGGGAATTAAACAGCTTAAAGAAGTTTGCAAACAACTTCCCAAGCTAGCAATCCCAAATGAAGAGGATGAATTGGTTCTATACATGAATGCCATTATTGTTGAGCAGTGGTTCTTACAAAAATAAAGCCCAAAGGAGAAGTGCCATGTAGATATTGCAGCAGGATATTTTCAAATAGCGAAGCAAACCGATGACATATCAACGAGAAGGATTTTTTCGCAGTTAGAAAGACATTTAAGAAATGACCTTTATTTCTTCTATCTAAGAAATTCACCTTAAAAATGGATAACTCGAGCATTAAAGCCTTTTTGAAAAACAAAATTGAATCGAAACCCGAAAATGATAGATTACTTAGATGGCAAGCTGAATATCAATATTATGATTTTGATATTGTTGTTATAAAAACTCATGAAAACGTTCTTGCAGATTTTTTAACTCGGGATGGAGGGACACGTTGCTGATGATACCCTCAAAAGGCTAAGGCATCCCAAGGAAAACCTCGAGATCCTTAAGCAAGAATTAGGGACGCTATGTCTCAATGCAGAGGTCACAGGACGACTTCAACAGTACAACTCTAACTCTGACCAAATACGAGCATGCCAGCTGGCACAGTGTAAACTGTTTTCAGCTTTGCGAAGGCCTCTCCTCCAGGCCGCATCTCTAAAGGGTGCAAAAAGGAGTACATTGAGAACGGGTCTCTAACCTGGAGGTTATGGATTTAAATACCATAATCACGAGTGTTGTAGATGATGCATTCCCCAAGGATGTACAAGCTGCAACGAATGTTCAGCACCTGGTGTCACAATCGAAGGTCTCAAGTCAACCCACCACCTCTGGGGTTAAAGAGGGAAAGTTGAACTTTAGGCCACAGACAAAGGACTTTAAGGTTCAAACTGACGAGACAAAAAAGTTTCCTATGCAGGTTTACCAAAGACAGTGGGAGAAGTTAGCTACCAGAAGAGGTATCAACCCTGACAAAACAATAGTTGATATCTCTGGAAAATATCCGCGGGTTTGGATGAGAATAGGAAGCCATCCAAATGATTTACAAGAGTGGTATAATTTTGGAGCTCTAGCTTTAGTTTATACCATTGCGCCAGGCTTTCCTGAAATCTCCAAGTTACCAAAGTGGATCGGGGAAGCAGTTCACGAGACTTGGGCCAATAATCCACTTTTGGCCAGAGGAGACGTATTGGACCTGTATTTTATCAGTGCAGCGCCTGGACCATCAAAGAAGGGCTTTAATGAAGCCTTTCATTTCATCAAGCTAAGGAGACCGGATGGAAACGCTTTGAGATATATCAAGGCTGCCTCACCGGAGGATGCGCCAGTAATAGTAGGAGCAGTTTCAAGAGATGATGCTTCTACAAGACGAGCATGGGGACTATGGGTTTGTCTAACTGAAATGGACAAATTCAAATACCCATTCAAGTTCTTTCATAATTCAGTAAATGGATCATTCCTTCTGAATTCTATGACAGGAGCTACTACGAGCTTTGTAGAAACTCTTTTCGAAACAAAGAAGAGAGTTCTCTGGGAAAACAGGATTCTAGTAAGTAAAGAAACATATCAGAAATTTTGCAACATGACGTATGTCGGACGATGGATTGACCGGACCTGTTAGGCATGCCCGGAGCAGGAAGAGCCCGAGTTCGGAAAAGGCTTTCGGCCCAAATCGGACCGACAAGAGAATACAGTTGGAAAGGACAGAAGACCAGCTGGTTTCAAAAAAGCACGGGGACCACGCACCATGTGAAGAGATTCCGGACAATACAAGTTGGCTGAGTCATAAGGGACCAGCAATAAAGGAGGACAGTGGGCACAAAGCCCACCAACCTACAATAATAGAAGAAAGATGTGAATAAAAGACATCTTTTATCAAACAAGCTTTGAAGTCCGGATTTGGAATTCGGAAATCTGATCTACAAATAGAGGGCATTTGAGGAAGTGGAGGACATCGAAGATTCTCTTCTATTTTCTCATAGTGAATAAATTTTAGAAAGAGGGAGAGAAATAATAAATATTGTAGTTTTTCTGTAATAATAAGTTTATGTGTTTACGAGTGCAAGCCTTCTCCATGAGAGACTAACTTATCTCCTCCCAAAAGGAGATTACTAATGTAATAAATTCAATTTTAATTCTTAATAAAATAAAGGCTTTTGCTTCCACTTGTATATTTAATTTATCTCCATAATCAATGTATCTCCTACGCCTGGAGTAGGAAACAAACCAAGGCTTTGCTAATTAGGTTTTCTAAAGGAGTTGGATAACTTGTAACTCAACTTCCTCGAAAGGAAGTTAGGTGGTGAGAAACCGTTTGTAAAACGAGCTAGGGGCGGTAATGTTCCAACTGGTGGCGTCGCAACCCATCTCACCCGGGACTGACTCGGTTAAAAAGAGGTATTAAGATTATAGAGACATTTTAATTTACGGAAGTATGATGGGCCTGATATGGTCGTAATGGACTATTTCCATTTTAAAGATAACACAACTTCAAAAAAAAATTTAAAGTTTTGGGCGAGCAGTTCAATAAAATATTTGGGGCAAGTAGGTCTATTTGGGGCAATTAGTACAAAATCTGGCAAGAATATTTTTGTCTTTCTATATTGCAAAATAGGAATAAAAAAAGTTTTGTTCATAGGTGGGTATAAAAGAGTTTGACATTGGTTTAATGAGTAAAAAAGACAAGTCCTCGAAAGGACAACTATAAATAATGCTCCGTAAAATATGATCTGCTTGCACAAGTGAATTAAGAAGCATAATTTAATACACAAACTCCATTGAATTGATATTGCTACCTTAGTGACTAACTACTGGTACACTCGTGATACATTGAATTGACACTGCTACCTTAGTGACTAACTACTGGTACACTTGTGATACAGTATGTCTTGAAATCTTTCGCAAAGAAAAATAAACCAATACACAAAAAAAAAAAAGTGGCAAACTTGAAAATAAAATTCTATGAAAAACACAAAATTTGTAACTCGAAACCAAAAATCAAGAAATACAATAATACCTTTCCCCAAGTTACAAATCGTTCCACCAAAACTCAAAACCATCAAGATTCATTCATTATGACTCTGCTAGTATTTTTCTTGAGCTCTTTAAGTAATCAATTTTCAATCATTTTAAATGGTCATATTAATTTCTATGAACCGACAATAATAAACTTCAACCTAGAAGTCATAAACCACATCAAACAAATTAGGTAGACACACAAGCATAGAACATTCCTTTATATCTCTTAATGCAGATCTACTTATGATTGACTCATTTATTATGGATATTCTTTCTTTCCTATGCATTTTTAGCCATTCTTCAGAAATAATACACGTAGTTTATTTGGATAATAAAAACACGAAATTAAAATATATTAATTTAAGAGGACAAAACCTTTTAGTTTTTTAATCTAACAAAGAAGATGGTTGGTAGAAATGAAATTGAGGGATGATTTTGAGATGGACCCTTCGAATTCTTCTTATTAAATGATATGAATTAATTTCGGCGTCTATGTTTGGGTTCTATTTTACTTTAAATTGCTAATGACAATTTAAGCATTTATAATTTACATTTAATTAAAGCTTAAAAGGATGTTTTAGGCAAATTAAAATTTGACAGAAATATTCACACTTTTAAGTTAGGTATATTAGATAGATTAGATTAGATTAGATTAGATGGATACAGACAGATAAATTTATTTATATATAACTTTAGTAATGAAAAATAAAAATTCTAAAGATTTTTATAGGGATTGAAACTTATATAGGCTAATATTTATGAAAGATGAATATATCAATTTTATCTTTAGAAAAAATTAAGAATAAAAATATACACAATAATATCAAAAAATTATGTTGATAAATAAAAACTTCCTTATAACTAAAAATAATGTTTATGTAGAACTAAAATAATATGTTAGTACATAAAAAATATTTTACCAAGAAAAATGATTTGTTTTTTCTAAAAATCTTCAATCATATATCAACGATTAAGAAAATCTACAATCTATACCAAGCAGTAAAAATGAGCCTTTTCTTTTGGAAGGACAAATAAATGAAAGAAAAATAAGAGGGTCGATTGAGGATAAATATACTTTCAGCTGCTATAAATCGTTCAACCAAACAAACTCTAAGTTGGTCATAATGTAAATGCATATTAGGAATATAAAAGTTAAATATATTTTGAGACATATAGAAAAGGAAATGACGAATATATTATTTTGGGACGACGAACAAATATATTATTATATGTACATTTGCCCTAGTTTATTTACATATTTTTAGTTAGATTATTAAAAAAAACTTTATTTGGTAGATTAAATAATAAAAAGACGGTTAGTACTAATAATCACAATTCTCGTGGGAATAATATCTGGTGCTCTAGAGCTATATACTATAAACGACCGGTGCGTTTGCCGAGACTTTTATTGAGTAACTTTTTAGTTATCATTTATGAAGAGAGATAGAGGAAGCTCTCTAATTCTTTAGTCTTATGGTTTATTTGGAATGTTATACTTCTTAGTCGAATATGTTGCTCTGCGCATGATGTATTTTTGTACACTTTATTAGTGTTATATTTGAACCGAGTACATTAGTTTATTTTTTACAAATCACTTATAATGCATGGTTGTTACAACCCTAGATCCACCGTTGCTGGATCTAAAGTAAGAAATTTCACATATTTTAAAAAATTCAAGGTGAAAAATCCCATTCACGCCAACCTGCTGAATCCAAAGTAAAACTTGGATATAAACACAGCCCATCCCATTCACGCCAACCTGCTGAATCCAAAGTAAAAATCCCAAACCCCGCCACTTCCAAAAATCGCCGTTGTCGCCACCACCACCACCACCGCAGTCCGACTACAACTACCAACCATAGTCGACGACCAAGCCACCACCACCGCAGTCCGACGACAGCTACCAACCACAGTCGACGGAAGCCACCACCCACCACACAATCCCAAAGTTACGCCACCTGCAAAACCTAAGGTATGTTTTCTATTATAATATCTTTTTATGCGTATGTTTTATCCCGTCTTCATTTAATAGTTGTTGGTCTGATTGATATTGAATCGACTAAAAAATACATTATGTGCTTTTATTTTCGTCTATAGATTTGGAGGTTAGGGTTGTGTTTTTGTTCAATTTGGACGAATTTGGGGTTCCTTATTTTTATATATATTTTTTTTTTCACTTATGTTCAATCTGAAACTTATTGGATAATATCAGCTTCTCAGGGACTCACCGGAAATTTGCAACAGTTTGGGTTTGATACAGCCTGATTTCTAATCGGTCACTACTATTCGAATTCGATCATCGCAGTTAATAATTCGTATTTTCAAACAAGTGTTGCAATTAACAACCATGATGGTATACTCTTTTATCTCTATCTCCCTCTCTTTTTTTGTCATGGTCGTCGGGCAAACAGAGTGCGGTAGGGGAGGAGGGTCGGCTGGGTAGGGAGGGGAGGTGCACCACCACACCGGTGCTTGTTGCTGTGAGGGATTTATGTGTGCAGTGGTTTTGGTAGTGTATGTGTGTGATTTTTCAACGTGTTACGTGCGATTAGATTAGGGCAATCAGGGTGGTGTGTGGTTGACATTTTGTGTGTATTCAGATAGGCTGCATTAGCCTTTGGATAATAATATCATAAATTATAGTAAATATCATTAATTTTGGTTTTGGGTTCTGGAAACGGGATTTTGAAAGGCCTATTTTGTTTTCAGGTATTTAATAAAGTTCCGAGTTTTTGGTTTAACAATTGTWTAATTTTGTAAGTTTAAATTGAATTTTTTTCACATCTACTTTTCAAGATTGAGTTTTGAGATCTCCAGTAGATAAAAATTCTGTTTTGATTTATTCATTTTCTGTGAATTCACGAAATATTGGGGTTTATTTTTTCTGTTGACATTTAGTAACAATCCGCATCGTGTTTGTTCTGGAGTTTATTGCATCTTTTTATTTCTTTTTATAACATAACTGCTAGAATGACAGGGATACTAGAGCTTGTGGGATTTGTGCAAGAAAGTTTATCATCAAATGTGCTGTCATCATCACAAGTTCTTGCCAATGTGGCGAATCCATTGAATATTAGGAATACTGAATTAAGTAGGTGGGCTTTTATTAGTTTTCCCCTTATGTTAATGTACAATTAAACGGATTTATCTGCAACTTACATGGAGATTGTTATAGTTTTCTTGTAGCAGTGGCAGATCTATCYATGAGGAAAATGGCAGTCGAAGAGAAAAGGTCCAAAGTGCAGCAAGAGTTCAAAGAACTTGTTGACTATACTCAAAAAGCAATAGAAAGATTTACTTGTTTGAAAAGGAGTATCTCTGAGCTTTCACTTGTGCAGATTTAAATTTAGTTTCTCCCCTGTGGCAATGGCGTTTTGAGGAGTCATTTATAGATTTTAAATTACTTGTGAAATATCTTCCTTTTAATTATTTTATTTATAACGAAACACTTGCACAGCTGGAAGATGATATATCGCATTCCGAAGCTCAAACGGAACATTGGGAAACCAACTTGGCGATAATGGAATCAAAGGAAAAACAATATCTTCAATAGTATTCTAATTATAAGGTACACGTCTACTGCCTCTATTTTTAGTTATATCTATATCAGCATYTGATACAAACTTGATGTGTGTCTAATTGTTACTATTTATTATTATTTTTTTATTATGTTTTTGGTATTCTCGAGATCAACCAACTCATTGTYTTTCTTTCATTATAAAATTTAAACCAGATAATAAAAAAGGAAAGGAAAAGAAATCTGTTTGTTAATTCTTTTGTATTTAGGACAGGCCATGGTCAATCGTGTGGGCTACAGCCCTGAGATTASTCGCGGAGTGTCRGTCAAAATGGCAGAGAAAAAGAATGATCTATAGAGAAAAATAAAACCCATCATCAAACATTGAGAAGCTACCAACAAGTCACGTTTTCGCCACCACGACCACCGATAACCCTAGGCCATGCTACCTAAATCAAGCAGCACCATAATTAGCATGACCACCGCACCAGCCATGACTCTGCTCTCTAGTTCATCACCGGCCACCACTGCACCAGTTGTGCTTCTTCAAAGTTCCCTAATCAGCAAATTAGGTCTATATTAGGTAAAGGTTAGATCTATTTGCTGTGTTTTTATCTTTCTTAATTGCGCATTTTTTGATACTTCTAGAGGACTCAACTAGTAAATTCTGGGGCTCAAAACTTCTTTCATGTTTTTTAACCTCACAGTTAAATTAGAGTTTTCTAGGCATATTTGAGTGGTTGTGAATATATATAGATCGATGTGCGTTTCTTATAGATATTTTATATTTTCTCATCTTAATTATGCTCCAAAGCTCATAACTATCGTTTCTAAAAAACAAGTTTATTGTTCTGCTCATTATGTGTTTAATAAATTATTTGTTGTGTTTATTGGCTATGTGGTGACCATGGTTTTAATCTATTATGTCATTTTAGTATATTTTTCTCAGACGCTTTATGGGTTGTCTCTGTTTATGAGCCGACGTAAAAGGCTTTTTCATTCAGAAGGTTGTGCTTGTTATTGTGGATATTACAGTAAATTGAAAAGGTTATTATCCCAATTACAAGCAACTAACAAAATTATCAAACTCGACGAGGATAGGGAGTTTCTAAGAACGATACATTGTGATTCTTACCTCTCTTTTTTGGACTTTTTTACCATTCTCGAAACTTACAAAGTTTGTTGTTTTCTTCTCTTTAGGTGATGGTGTTGATATTCAGGCAGCTCTTGCTGAGTGGACGGGGCAAAGGACTGTTCTAGATGTGTATCAAAGGCAAACACACAGGTGGTTGTGATGGTAAGTTTGTTCCTTTTCACATAATTAAATGTATGGGGTATCCGTAATTTAAAAGATAGTTGTTTTTTGTTTTGTTTTTTGTTTTCCTTTAATTAGGTATAATTTCTGAGATACTTTTGTAATTTGACTAAATTCCAAGTGGACATTTTTTGTGTTTTAGCTTTCTCTAATATTTAATTTCATGAAATACTTGTTTTTGTAAGTGCAAAACTGTGCATTCTAATGTCATGTTGTTGTTGTTGTTGTTGTTGTTGTTGTTATTATTATTATTATTATTTATTATCATCATCATCATCATCATCAAGTTGTTTTGTGTTTTTTTTTTTTAGATCATTGATGAGTTTTAGCTTTTTTTTTACAACCGACGTAAAAGGCCTTTTATTTATAAAAATAAACATTTTAGTCATTAGATAACTAGAAATCTGAAATTTTGTCATAAAATAACCAAAAAGACTTGTTACTCTTTTGGTATGAAACATGTGGTGATGTGGATTTTCCATAAAATTTCAATTTTACGACGACAGAAGATTAAAATTGAGAACTATTTAACTGTGCTAGCTCCTATGACCTTCCAGATCTTGGCAGCTTTGGAATTGTTCGTCAGGGAGCAGATCGGATGCCAAGGCAATTGGGTTCCAATTGGTCATCTTTATCACATTTCGAGAAACAGGTCAAAACCTTGCTATGCATTTGATTTGCAACCGCCAAAAGATGAAATACAAATATACAATCTCATGTTATTATTGTACTACTTGAAAATGAGTGAATAGTTTCATATAATTCACGGAAAGATTTTTCTCTTAGACTGTATGCTTTTTTGCTGGATGGTGTGGAGTATCATGTCAATTATGTAGCCGTTGTGGCTAAAATCTTAGGACCCTGGGTTCAACAAAATCTCATTCAAAACTGTGTTTTAGGTAATAATGTAAATTTGGAATTAAGTATGTTAAATTTGTATCTTATTTGTAGTAGCCAGTAGGCTTAGATGTGATGAAAGAAGTGATAATATTGAAGGTTCATGACTGGAAGCTGCCTCTGATCCGTCAGATCATCTGTGATAAGGGTGTAGAAGCTAGCAACTATTCTATTAGTTTTCTGTACTATGCAATTCTAAATATGGAGGAAAATAGATTTCACAACTAAAGAGCCTTCACTTTTCTGGTGTTTGAGTTTTCTGTTAGTTCATGCAGATGTGAATTTATTGCCTTTTAAGTAAAAAGTATTGTGTCTGCATTCTGTTTTTGTTTTGAAGGGTTTCATCTCCTGATTCTTGTTAAAACACTTTTAGGTCCATCGTGCTGTCACAAAGGCTGGTTTGGAGGTTGCAATAAAAATTCAGTATCCTGGAGTTGCGGATAGCATTGAAAGTGATATTGACAGCGTTAAATTGCTTTAACTTATACAAATTTGCTACAAGAAAAAATGTATCTCGACAATGCATGAAGGTATTTTCCTTTGCTTCGCTTCATGGTGCTTACTTTTTATGAGAACTATATCTTTATATATGATACCTGGGCTCCAATAAAAGTCAAATCGGCCTTTGTCCTTTATAATCTTCTTGTTTCACTTGCAACATCTGAATTTTTTGTCAAAAGTTACGGTTACAACATAAGAACTTCTTGGCAGGTTGCGAAAGAGGAACTTTCTCGAGAGTGTGACTATGAATTGGAGGCCAAAAACCAGAAAAGGTTTCGCAGCCTGCTGTCCGATACAAAAGGATGCTATGTTCCATTTGTTGTGGATGATTTATCTAGTAGAAGAGTGCTAACCACTGAACTAGTCCCTGGTAGTGTGCTTTCTTTTTTATTTCTGTCCGATACAAAAGGTTGCATTAATGGACCAAGAGACTCGCAATTATGTATGGGAAAAAGCTACTTGAGCTTACTTTGATGGAKTTATTTATTTTGCGGTTCATGCAGGCATGTTATCGTGTTATGGCATGCTTTCTTGTGTTTACCCTACGTCTCTGCTTATCTTCATTTGTTCTTTTTTTGATTCTCCTCCTCTCTTTGCCTTTAGTCTCAAGCAGACCGATCCTAAGTGGAGTAACTTCTTATATGATGATGCGAAAAAGACGATCAATCTTATAGACTTCGGGGCAGCTAGGGACTATCCAAAACAATTCGTTGATGATTATTTAAGGATGGTGATATGCGTGATTTATAAGTAATTTTTTTTTTTAATAAAAGAAATGATATATTACGTGATTGTTATTATTATGCATGATAATATTGGAATCATCATCAGGTGGTTGCTTGTGCAAATAGTGACAAAGAAGCGGTGATTTCGGGTGACCCCATACAGCCTACAACGCAAGCTTTCGGGTGCTTTCCTTGCTTGCATCAAGCTTCAGGCTGTTGTGCCGTGCAGGGAGCTTCTGCTTCAAGTTTACAACAGCTATCAGTTTGGCGAGACCAAATCTTAGGTGTAGGGTCCACGAGCATGATATGATACGATCAGAATGAATGAATAAATACACATACATGCGCGCGCGATTTTGAGGGAGTTTATTATTATTTTTTTTTTCTTTTCTTGCGGATGTAATCGTAGACACTATACTTTTAGGCGTGAGATCTGTTTCTTTTTTAACGCAATTTATGTGTAATGTGTTCGTTGAGTAGAGATGACTAAAAACTGAATTTGGATCCTCTAATGTACTTTCAGAGAGAAATACACACTGTTTGTATGTGTATGCATAAACTCAAGCATATCAATTATATTCTTTAAAAGACTGCTAATGAGGGCTTGAATTTTGTGCCTTATGATTGATTTGATTAATATTGCAATGCAACCCTTCCATTCCATCCAGACTGTAAATGAGCTGAATTGAGCTTAGCTTTAAAGAGTTTGAGCTTGGTTCGTTGAAGCTCAACCTTTTTTCGATTTTTCAAGTCAAATTAAGCTCAACAAATATTAATGATAAACTAAATTATTCTTCGTTTATTACGAAACAATAAAATATTTTTTAATCTACATAATATCTATCTATCTATATATATATATAAAGCCTAGCATTTCTAAAAATATTTCTCAAAATTTCCCCTCCAAAACGACATGCTAAATATAGTAGTCAGTTTTAATTAATTAAAAAAATATATAAAGTCATGTATTTATATCTATATTTAAGTTATTAATTACATACTTATTAAATCTTATATATATATATTTTCGGATCATATTTAAATCTTATATATGACTTATATCCTTCATTTTGTTAATGCTGTTAACTATTAAAGATGATTTGTCGGCGTGAGAGCGTTTTAAGGGTGAGGTGTACCAATCAAAATCTCCTAAAAATGACGTGTCGTCGTGTGGTTAATAGGAGGTCTATTTTGGGATGAGGCCAAAAATTTGACCCCCTATAAATAAGAACTTTTTTTTTTATTATTTTTGGTTAAGGTGCAGCCCACCATTTTTTACGGGTACTGCTTTCTAATGAACATCCGCCTTCTTATTTTTTTTCTTCTACTTTTTTCTTCTAATTTTTTTTCTTCTGTAATACGAAGGCCATCTTCTCTTCTTAATTTTTTTCTTCTACTTAATTCTTCTAATTCATTTTCTCTCTAAAACGCAGGCATCTTCCAAACAACTCCACCCATTGTCCAAAGTGAATCTGTCGTCTATTATTTGTTTTTCCTTTTAATTTTATTTTCATTTACAATCTTTTTTATAAGCGTGTTTTTCTTGAAATATGGTGCCTGTAATGCGTCTGAAAAATTTATAAGAAACATCGATTAAAATGTTTAATTATTAAGATCTGGAAAATAAAGAATAGCCGCAAATCGATCTGAATTTTTTGGTTTTTATCTGCTGCTCAACTTCATATTTGTTTAAGATCCCAATTTTTTTGTTGAAAAGTTTTTTGTTTTTCAATTCAAACAGATTTGGAATTCTAAATCGGATACAAATCTATTATAAAAATAATTCGGAGTCGGTGTTTTTGGGAAATTATTGAACTATTTTTCGGATATTGCATTAATAATTTTGTGTTTCAAACGATGTAATTGTTGTTTCCGTTCCGATCCCTCTGACTGGTATGGGCGAGTTCATACAATTCTATAGTTTAGTTATACATCTTTATTTAACCGTTTTATATTTTATTTATAGATTTTGTTAATATTTTTTATTTATTGGAATTGAGACTTGATTCCGATCCATTTTTATTTCTTTCGCCTTTTTCTTTGACAGGCGCCAAGAAAAAACAATAAATGCAATAATCAACTCCTCCGCCGGAGGAAGAAAAGGATTTTTTGCGAGAGTGAGGAAGAAAAACCAACAATCAACTCCTCCGCCGGGCCTATCATGTACGCTTCTTTCTTCATTTTTCGAATGAGAGAGTAAGTCAGATCTTCTTTGATTGTGTTGATCTACTCATTTCTTCTCATCTCTTAGATTAATCTCTTCTTGCAATTGCAGATTCATGGCTTCGTCTTTGGTACCTGAGTTTTTCAAAATTATTCTCGAGCCAGATAACAATTACATGGTACTCAGATTCATGTGTTTGAATTACATGGTACTCAGGTTCATGTGTTTGTTTTTTAACGATCTTTATTATTTTATTTTTCTTTGGAGATCTATGTGTTATGCTCTAATTGAAGTTATAGTTTGATGAATTGAAAGTTCTTTGTTGATTACTATCCATAATTACGATTTAGGTTTTGATGTATATTTTCTTGATTCGTTTACCGATCAAATGTAGTGAAGGTGAAGCTCGAGGACCAAACGGATTCCCGATTTAGGGTTTACTCGAACCTTATTACAATTGGAGTAATCCAAAATGAAGAAATTTCGGAAACTTATTCCTGCAAACAGGTCCAAATTGTTTGTTGATTTTGTGTGGATTCTGGAATTGTTATGCATGATTTATTTTGCGTCTGTGGAAACAAGAGGAATAAGAATTCACATTATTATGGAACTTTCTTTTTTCCTTAACTTATCAGACCAATTCATTTCAATTCACGTCTATTCAATTGTTTTCCGGCCTGTATATAAATATTTGTGGCCTTTTTTTCCTCTTCAATTGAAATAGTTTCTCTCATTTATTTATTTTTTCTTCATTTTTACGAAAGGACTGGAATTACCAGGTCAATGAAGCGTCATTTGAATCGAGAGATGGTACATATCTACAATCGAGAGCACCATCTTTATTTTAAATTATGAATATTACTTGCAAAGGCTGCTGAGGTGGCGGAAATACAATCGGAATACGGGGTTCAGCCTCATGCATACGCACCGGTGGTGAATGCTCTCAGGAAAAATCCAAAAGCATGGCTTGTTTTACGATGAAGTAAGTTTTTAAATATGTACTAATGCGACAGTGATTAATTATTTTTTAAACTTTCAGTAAATTATATATATATTCGTGTGCCGATCACGAGCCAGTATAGAATCATAGTATTATTAGGTGTCACTTTCTATTGAAAAACAAAACCTCAAACTGGGGAAAGCTTATAGCTGCCATCTTAAGGAAAAGCAAGTCAGAAAATAAAATAACAAAAAAGAATCCTTGGATTATTTCTAAAGTTAGATTCCATCTGTCATTTATGATGATTTTCAGAGTTGTGTTTCTAAAAACTGAAAAAGAAAAAGGATGAAAAATAAACATCAGGATTTAATGGTTATCTTAGTCTGGCTATATTTTTACATACTGATTCTTTTTGTGAATTTTCGGTACGATCCGTAATTTTTTTAATTTTTTGGGAAAAAACAGACCTGAATTTACAATTTGATTTTCCCTTAATTTAAATTAGAATTATTTGGTTTTGGGTTTAATAATTGATCATTTTTTGTTGGTCCATTGCGCTGTTAATTAGTTGAAAAAAAAAATCCTTAGCCTCTTACTTTAGGTCAGATTATTGGCCCAAGTAATGATTTTGCTTGTGCTCAATAATTAAATGATTAACTCAAATTTGGTATTGGTTTAGACAATAAATGTGGAGCCTAATTTGTGAATTGGGTTTTAAAATTTATTAATTAGAATTGAGACTCATTGGTTTTGGTTCGTATCCACATTAATTAGGGTTTGGCTGATCCCAAGACCCTGTTTACATGGAGAACCTCCTTGGGGTTGCCACATCATATCATGAAAGCACTGGTAATATTGAGACTATATAGGAAATGAAAAACATTTTTTTACAATTGATTTTGCAATCTGCCAGTGATGTTTTGTTAGATAGTAAATGTGCTGTGGTGAAGCCAAGTCCCTACTTTTGCAGGGGAACCTGCTTGAAGGATCCACGTTACAAATGATTTGATTTGCGGTGTCATTTATTTTGGGATGACGACTGTTGTGGGGCTGTGGTGGTGTTTTCGGCCGAGATTCGGGCTGAACTTGCGGTGGTGTCGGTTAATTCAGGTTCTTAGTTTTAATCTGCTTGCATATTTTCAACGTAATTAGCGCAGAATGTTCACAGTACTTTAAGGGCTCATAAGAAGTAAATTTATGTGACCCCCGATTAGTGCATGTTTATTAGTAAATATATCAAATTTGCTTTCAACCTAATATTTTTTCCAACACGACTAATTTTGTGAGTTGTAGTCCAAGAAGTCCTTCCATAATCTTAATCAATTATTTTTTGCTTACCAGACACAAATTACAAGATAACACTCCAAAATATTTCGGAATAAATCGTACATAAACGATATTAGGTTTTTAATATTTGTTTTTGCTCATTTATGTTGCAGTTCGTATCACGATGGAGAGCACTACAATAGTGTGCGCTCAAAGGATGACACTTGCTCTGGACCAGCTAGGCTAATTGTTATCAAGGTTTTCCTCTTTTTGTCCATTTTATCAAATTTAGCACAGGTATTGTCTGTTTTATAACTATATATAACTAATAGAGTCTGATAACATCTGGCTATGTCAAAAAGGGTGATGTTGTTCTTTCAGCAAATGTCAATCAACCAAAAGCAGCTTCTAGAAAGTCTAAAGAGGAAGGTGGAAAGAATGTTGTACATGAGGGCACCATAAGTTTAGTAAAAGCGGAGAGTGGATGCGACGATGTAAGAAAAGTCGAACAGGTAATTATTATATAAATTTAATTAAGATYCTGCTAATGGGTTGTGATCCATCGAATGGGTGTGGTTTTATATTTTAATGTGATTGCAGGCTTTACAGCAAGTGTGTGGTGATGTCGATGCTGTTGTAGAAGTCCTTGTGGTTGAACAAAGACTTTCAGATCAGACAGTTGCTGGAGAAGAATTTTCTGAGTCGATGAAAACCTCATATGATAATGGCCCAGCTTATGTCCTTACAATTATCTTCATTAACAACTAAGACCATCTCCAACGAGCTCATTCAAATAGTGTTGGGCGGTATTATTGTGCTTTGGCAGTGCACCAATTTTTTGCACGAGAATAGGACTGTGAGCAGCACTATTTCTGCACGGTAGAATTGCACTATACTCTTTTTTATTTATATTTTAGAATTTTATGCTCTCCCTCCGATCCAAATTAAATAACGTTTTAGAATTTTTAATTTTTCGGAAATATCAATGATGTTTAATAATTTCTAGGCATAAACTTAGCTTTTCAACCTACATTACCTTTAGATTCATTGATTTGACTAACGAGTGGATTCACTATGGGTATTTTTCCAACTATCATTAATGCTTTTAATTAAGGGTGTATTATGTTTTTTTTTTTCATTTTCTTAACATGTGTGAATTCCTCCAAAACATCATTTAATTTGGATAGTAGTTAAAGGAAGCATATTTTTATTATTCTTTGACCGTATTTGTCAAAATAGACGCATCTTTACTCTATTTCCTTTTTTATTATAACTTTTTGACCTCCGCTGGTGATGAAAAACAACCACAAGTTATGTTTTCATCACTTATATTGATAGAAATGAAGACAATGAAAGATTAGACGACATAGGGGATTTTGACATATTTTCTTCAGGAAATGAAGAGACTCCACTCATGGTTTTGGCTTACATTAATTTCATTTACATACTGTTTAATAATATTTTACTAAATATAATTACATATGTAGGATGTTTATAAATTATAAAGCAATAGAACTCTAGATTAAATGAATAAAATAAGAAATATTTCTTTTTAGTACAAATTGCTGGAGATAGAGGTACAGATTCTGCACTAAAGTAGTGCAGACTGCTGATGTTGCTAAATAGTTTGAATTTTCAATAAGTACTAAAATCCAGAACAATTATATCTCTTTCTTGGAATATAATTAAATGCTCAAATATGGTTGTATTGTTTTATTTTTCTTAATATTTCTACTTGGCTTCATGTTATAATCTGTTAGGTTTTGGAAATGAACCTCAACACTCTGAACAGAGTCCGGAAGAGACATGCAAACTGGATTCATCTGGCAATGATGCAGAAACAAGTTACAAAAAGAACAACGCACAACATGATGACAAGGTTTATCACATGTATGCAAGGCACTGAAATCAAATTTCGAAGCACATTTTACTCCCAGCATATGTTTTTAGCTGCTTAGTGTGTTAATTACATATCTATGCTTTTGCTGCAGAAAATTTCAAGAAAAAAAGCCTGCCCATTTGGCTCAAAGAAGAAGTATAAGTCTTGCTGTGGTAAGAGACTATTATTATTATTATTATTATTATTATTATTATTATTATTATTATTATTATTATTATTAATTTTTTGTTAGTCATCAGTGTTTATTGTTGGAGATGCTACGTTTGAACAAAAAATACATGTTAGGCCTCACATTTTAATTGATGTGAGCAAGATTAACATGACAATTACTGTATTGGGCTTTAAGATTTCGATGCCGATCATGATTACCCCAACCGCCATGCAGAAAATGGCTCACCCCGAAGGTAAATAATTTAGTTGAAGCCTTTTCAAATGATCATGCATCAAAGGGCCTTTATCATAAGACTCAGTTCATTTTTCATGTGAGCTCCTGGAGTTCTATAATTTATGGGATAATTACAAAAAATACCACGAGGTTTGGACTAATTACAAAAGAGCCCAAATATTTTTTAAATTCTCAAAAAAAACCCTTGAAGTTTGATTTTCAGGTATCCTTTTCATAAGAAAAAATATTCCAACACCCCTTATATTTGTAAAGTTATTACAGGTTAAAGACGTAATAAAATCTCAAGGGCCTTTTTGTAGTTAGCTCAAAATCTTGGGGGTGTTTCGTAATTATGTTTTATTTTTGTTCCCCAAAAATAAATGTCACTTTCTTGCATCATTGTTTTGGTTGTTCATATTATGAGTTAATTAAATGTAATCAAGAGTTTTCGATTTTACTATTAATTGCTTGCATGCATCAATTATACAATGTAATAAGGTTTTGAAAAAATGTTATTGAAAGTAGGAAGATATTTTTATCTAAGCTGATTGGAGAGTTGTGTTTTTGTGCATGGAGATAAAACTTATTTTTCAAAAGATCGGATAGAGTTTTGGAAAATTGTTATTGAAAGTAGGAAGAGATTTTTATCTGAGCTGATTAGAGAGTTGTGTTTTTATGCATGGATATAAAACTTATTTTTCAAAAGATCTGATAGAGTTCATGGGTTTTCATATATTTAAGCTTTTGAGTTTCTGTGGAGTTGAATTTCACTTCGTTTTGACTRACCACTCAAGTTTTTARCTTTAAAATTGCATATAAATTTGTTAAGATTTTTTTTCTAATCTAAACTTTGCTTTTGTTTACAAATGCTTTATTAAAGAAATAAAAAATAGCATTAATTGTACCATTTTAGGTTTAAAGAATGTAAAGTCTTGGTAATTTTCTGTAAAATCTATTTTGTTAGGTTTTTTTTACACTTATACCATTTAAATCTCTGAAGATCTACATATCAGTTTCATGGAAATTATTTTTTATCAAATCAATTTACTTAATAGATTTGTTACTAGATCGATGTCAATTGTTCCACCAACCATTATTCATATAGCTATGTTGTTAATTTGTTCACATAGATTCTCAACTCATGACATCATTGTTTGTGGCAGGGCTTTTCATCAGTGTTTTCTTATTTTAATTTTTGTTTTTTAACATATAAATYCAGTTGTTTCATTTCAAAGCAATTCTTCACATGCAGGTCCAATGAAACTCCATTAATTGCACAAAATTCATCGAACAATAAATTGAGACAATGTGGTTTCTGTTTTAATTTATTTTATGKTTTTTATTTTTATTTGTATATAGTTTTAATTGATTTCAATCTCTATGCTGGCAAGTTTAAAATGTTATATTGAATTGAATTTTTATGAATATTTATGGTTGCGTAATTTTGTAATGGCTTTCATTTTCTTTATTTAAGAAAATGAATCGGTGTGTGATTCGCCCCATCCAATTACCAGGCTTATGGAAATTGCATGCTTTTTAGGATGGATTGAGATTTCTGCATGGATAGATAGATGCATGGTTGGTTTGTTTACTGTCTATTTTGTGTTTCATCAGCTCTGTTCCAAATAATCAGGACAACTACTAACAATAAAAATAAGTCTCCTTTTTTCTTTCTCCAATCTTAGTTCTTTTCTTTATTCTTTGTATCCTATATTTGCTCGCACTTGGCACAAGTTATTCGTTCGGATAGTTTAAGAGTTGTTTCCATAAGTCATTTTCTTGAACATAAAGTTAATTACTCTGCAAGATTAATTTTTTTAAGGTAGTATATAAATTCATAATTTTTCTATTTAGAATCGTGGAATCTATTTATTATTACATTTGAGGGTTGCTAATGAAATTGATTTGGGGTAGGATCAGCATAAAAAAAGCTGGTCTTAGGAGCTGCTGAGCTAATTACCATTAGATCAATTTAACCTAAATTGGATGGTTTAAGATTAAGATAATATATTAATAAGAATATCATTTAACTTTTAACTTATTAATTTTATTGGAATAATATTATTAATTTTTTTAATTTCTAAACTTAAAAAAGTGATTCTAAACTCTTTTAACTTATTTTGTTGGAATAATATTTTTTTTATCCTGCTTATATGGCTTCTTAAGCTAAGTTCTCTTTTGCTTATTAATTTTGAAGAAACAATATTATTATCTTTTTTATCTTCTAAACTTAAAAAAAGTTCTAAACTTTTAGATTTTAAGTTTTCAAATCGCGTTTCGTAAAACATTCTTGAAAATAATATTTTTCTTTTAAATTTTAGCTTCTAGGATTTAAAAAAAGTGATTTTTAATTTTTAAATTTTTATTCATTTTTCCTCTCATCAAAGTATTTTCAAACTTTTTAAAAGTGATTCCCAAATAATAATTCTACTTGCTTATATATAGTTGTTATTTTGCAGTCATTTTTATCGAAAGCGAGCTCATTACTTCACAGAGAGTTTGTGCATAACCTCAATTTTCAAACATTTTAAGAAATTGTGTTAAAGCTCTTGAAAGTAGTGGGATTTTTTTTTTATTTAATGTTTACGGAGTATTCTCTCGAGAATCTTTGTTTTTATATTGTTGAAATCCTTTTTGTAATAGTCATTCTACAAATAATATGTGAAATGATGTATTTTATTCATTTTTTTTATATATTTATGAACAAATATATTTCATATACATGTATACGTTTATATATAATGGAGTATATTAAACATGTATTAATTCATATACATATAAACGTGTGTATATGATAGTATCCATATACATATAAACGTTTATCTTCAAACATGAAATATATGGAAATTTGAGAAATAAATTAAAAATTAAGCAACACTCATATAAAACGGAATATATATACGAAACTGCTACTCTCATAAATATTATAGTATTCACATACATACATACATACGTACGTACATACATACGTACATATATATATTATATATATATATATATATATATATATTATATATATATATATATAATATATATATATATATATATGAAATTACCTGTCATGCAACCTAACCCGTAGACCAAACTCGACACCCTTACGATTGTTAATATGTATATTATTTGGGTAATTGATATTTATAATACACATTATGAATTTCTATTATTTTTGATAAATTTTACATATTTTTGCATTTCTTATATTTGCCCGCAAAATTGCGGGTTTTCACACTAGTAGTATATGAATTCACATATATAATTATTCAACTAAAACCTGTCATTAAGACAATCATTACCAAATGTATACATATCTAATTAATTATAGAGTTGATACTGTAAATTAAAGTTAATGTCTATAATTATAATCTATCACATTAATTTATATATGACTTGCATATAAATATTATCTACATAATTAAATGATTGTTCGTTTGATATGGACTTGACGATGTGGATATTGTCTCCTTACAATTAGTAATGTTAGCGGATCACCTACATGAACTTATCTCAACAATTTCGAAAAGGAAAACTTTCAGTTAAAACCATAAAATAATAACTTACCGATATGGAAAAGTAATTATTTTTAAGAATAATTGTTATGAGAATTAAATAATATTTAACAAAATATAATCTTTAAGTTAAACCATAAAATAACTTTAACATTACATAGAAGTACTTTTATGTGATAATCTTTGGAAATGATTATTACGGGTTTTAAATAATTTTTATTAGTTTTGATATTGAATGTATTTTAGGTGTGTTTTTTTTTCTCCGTGCTACTTTAATAGGAGAGAATATAGTTTGAATGAGTTTAACAACAATTCATTTCAATTTTTGTTGAATATTGATTGGTATTTATGGTATTTATTATTTTAGCATAATTGAATTTTTTTTCCTTAGTGTTTTAATTCTAATATTTCATGTTTCACATATGGATATTACTTAGTTTTATAAGCTTTAATTATTGTAAACATAGGTTAATGCCAGAAAATGACGTCTATTTATAATTTAAGATGATTAAACCATTCAAGTATGATGTATGAGATGGTGAATGATTCAGAAGAACTAATTGAAAATTATTTTTATATTTAATATGATTCTTAATAATAATATTTTGATAAATAAAAAAGAATAAAAAAATATATAATTACCGATCAATTAGTATTTTTAGTGATTCTAAATAAGGAAATCAACTACGTGGTATCTGTAAAAAACAACGAGACTTCATTAATTACGTGTGCAATTAAATAATTCAAATAATCTATATAATATAAAAAAAGATCGATCTTATCATACATACTATTAATATTACACGATACATGTGAATAAAAATATGTTAGATAATAATTATATATTAAAATCAACTTAATTACATTTTAAGTATGTAAAATGACATTATAGGGTTTATTTTAATGTTATTATATATATATTTTTAATTTTCAAAATACAAGGGGACGGAATTCCCCTCAATAAAATATCGAGGGCACTGAGTTCCCTTAATATCACTGAAGGGAATTATTTCTCTTCAGTACTTTTCCGATGGAATCATCGCCTCTTGGTATTTAAAAAAAAAAACAATAATATCAATCAATTGTTAATTTTTATGATTCTAAAATAAGGAAAGCAACCACATGATAACTTAAAAAAAATAATTAGACTTCATTAATTACGTATGCAACTGAATAACTCGATCGATATGTATAGTATAACAAAATATCGATCGTATCATAGTATTAATATTACACGATACATGCCAATAAATATAAGTTCGATGATAATTACGTATTAAAATCATTTGAATTACATTTTAAATGTATAGTATGAAATTATAGTGTTTATTTTAATTTTCTAAAAAAAATATTTTTTAATTTTCAAAATAACGAGGGGACGGAATTCTCTTCGGTAATGCCGAGTGCATTTTTTTAC
>BMAC01000719.1:560742-580847 GCA_014905375.1 Phtheirospermum japonicum
CAAAAACATAATTTATTTAATTTATATTTTGTAATTAAAGAAATAAGAAAAATAATTAATTAAATTGGAAAAATATATTTAAAAATACAAAATAAATTTGATTCTTTTAAAAAAAAAAATTAAACTACAGACTTTTTTTTTTTTTTACCTGCTCTTATCTTAATGTATTGTTGTGATTAGAAAGAGTTCAATTTTAATATTATATTGATATATAAAATTTTAGTAATAATCCAAAATATTTGTCTATTTCTTCTGCCAGCTTATAAAAAATGAAAATTATAATCACTTTGTTTAATATTTATTGTATAATGAATATTTTATTTATTCTTTCATTTCAATTATTTATTAATTAAAATATATAATCTTTTTTTCAAGAAACATAGTAACAATAATGAAGAATTTCATCAGAAATTTGAAAATGCAGCAGCAGCTAGCATATTAACTTTTACAGTACCCAACGATATTGAATTGTCATGATAAGTGCAAAGCCAACTTTTTGCCATTACCCACCATAAATGCACGATGAATGTCTCTCAAACAAGGCATATGCCTATGATACTAATGCATGATGAATGTTTATTTTTTTCTCAGAACTAACCTAACATATATTCCTTTATCGTGTAGTATAAATATGCAGATTGATTTGGAGATAAAATATTAAAACCATTTTAAGATTAATAATCAGCAAAAATGATGATCAACAATATTGTGGTTGCCATGATGTCCCTCCTTATGTTGTTATCGTCGTCGATGGCAGGATACCCAAGTTGGTTCAGCCAATCGGACTGCGATCTATTGGAAAAACCACTGGCGCCGCCACCTAACATTATTGTCGCCAAAGACGGGAGCGGCCAATATATGACGATTGTCCAGGCCGTCGGTGCCTACCCTCCCAACCACAATGGGAGGTTTATCATATATATAAAGGCGGGACTCTATGAGGAACAAGTCACAGTTCCGCAGTCATGTCCCAATCTCTTCATATATGGAGATGGGATAGGCCAAACCATTGTGACTGGAGACAAGTTTGGTAGCAACCCAACGATTACAACCACATTCGGTAATATTATATATATACATAGATTTGTTGACTGTATATATTTAAGTATTTAACGAGTACTCTTCATCCTGATGCTCACCTTTTCTGCAGGTAATTAATTAATTTCTTCATCATTTTAAACTCTATTATATTTCACAAATTTCTCAAACCCTTGCCGTGGAGAAAATCAACACAGAAGTTAATATGGACTTATGGTAGTGGGATTTAGTGCGTGTGCTTAATTTGTTGAATAAACTCATTTCTCATCTGCAGAAATGGTAGCGGAGGCAACACATCACATTCCATGCTAATATGAAAAAAATTATAATTACGGGTGTTCTGTTATAAAATGTGTTATTTTTAATTATCATTATTTAATTACAATTTAATTTCTTTATCCAAAAATTGAGGAAACCATAGCTTCATCTTCGGTCGGTGTTTGTTGTCCGCTTGATCATGGTGGGGGGAGTTTACCGATGGGTGGTGGACAGCAAACTCCGCCCACCATGATCAAGCGGACAGCAAGCGCCGACCAACGATGAAGCTATGATTTTCTCAATTTTCGAATGATTGAAGAAATTAAATTATAATTAAAAATAATTATAATTATAATTAAGAATGAAAGAAGAAGACAAAAAAATGTTCCAAGCAATGCTTTAGAGTTTGTGCTATTCCTTGCTACCGTCAGAAAGAATGGCTTGTACATTATTAACCAGAAATTGATGATAGGGTGCGTCGAGAAATTAAAATCTCCATAATCCACGTAACGTTATATAAAAGTAAAAATAAAATTAATCAATAATCATTGGAGTTGTGTCCGACAAAAATAAAAATCTCTCAATAACCATATACAGTTTTACCTTTTTTTTTTCTTTTAATAATAAATATTAATTAATTGAAGTTGTTCGGATGATGGAAAATCAGGACTAGGGAGTTGGGATGGTAAGAAACTAATTACCATGCACATATTTTAGTATGTAGGAAGTTTTGAAAATCAAAAAAGGAAATGCATGCATGCATGTCATGGGTTAATTAATGTCTAGGATGTAATTAAGTATTGATTTGAATTAATCAGTTTACATGCACGGGCTAAATAATGAAGTGCAAATGAAAAAAAAATATAAAAAATTGAAGCTCAAGGTGTCAATCGCCTCTGTTTAGTTTAAGGGTGAATAAATAAATTATGAATAATATGTGTATGTGTGTGTGTATATAAATATAAATGATTGTGTCATGCAATGTGCAGCAAATGAGGCACGTGGATTCATCGCCCGTGGGATTACGTTCAGAAACACTGCAGGTCCAAACGGGCATCCAGCTCCAGCCTTCAGGTCGCAGGGCGACGAGACGGCATTGTTTGAGTGTAGTTTCGAAAGTTGCCAGGACACATTACAGTATCAACAGTTTAAACAGTATTATGGCAACTGCCTCATTTATGGCACAATTGATTTTATATTTGGCAAGGGGGAGGCCGTGATTCAGAATAGTGCAATTATCGTGAGGAAACCTGGGAACACCCAAATCTCCGTCATAACAGCCGATGGAAGAGAGGTCTCGAACGGAAGCGGCGGATTGGTTATCCAGAACTGCAACATTTCCCGAGACGAGTCTTTGATCGAACCCAACGTCAAGACATATTTGGGTCGTCCATGGAAGACATTCGCTCGGACGGTGGTTATGGAGAGCTATCTAGACGAATTCATTGCGCCGGAGGGATGGATGGTGTGGAATAACGAAAGTTACCATGAGACGTGCCAAGTGTTTGAGTATTCAAACCGTGGGCCGGGAGCTAATACGGAGCGTAGAAGCAAACTTTTTCTTAACTTTAAAGTTTTGAAAACAACGGAGGCCGCAAATTTCACGACCAACTCTTTCATCGCGGGAGAGAGTTGGTTGCCCGAAACTTGCATCCCCTATAGTCCAGGCCTCTAGATCGTGATTATAGTTGCTTACGTACAATGAAGTTACTAGCTATTGTATCATTTTAATTTCCAAGTTCCGAGGAATTTGATGTCCGTTGATAATAATAATAACAACAACAGCAATAATAATAACAACAATAACAACGATGACAACGACATGAGTGGTGTTATATATAAACCCAAATATTTATGTGCCTCGCTTCTTTATAATACTATTTTTAATAATACTATTTTTAATTAGTACTAATAATTTAAATAAAATTTTAAAAATGATGTCTAATTAAGTAGGTACAAAGATGCACTCGTGCTGTTGGCGGTGTTGACTTGATTTGGGGAGTGAATGAATGTAATTATAAATGGGTGGATGGAGCTAGTCTCAAGGAAATGAGCAGAGGAGATATGGATATATGATCAATAATATATATAGTAGAAAGAACTAAAAGAAGAGTAAGGCATGAAATGGTAGAGATGAAAAAAGTGTTGTTCCTTCCTCCTAATAACAATTAGCAGCTTGGAAAATTGTATTTTAATCCCCACTTTAATTATCAAATTTCAACTGTAAAAAAATTGTTCATAACTTATAGTATTGGTATTTTTGGTCCAATAAAATTAGACATGGACGTAGACTTTTTTCCATATATAACTGGAAAACAAAATAGAAAAGTAAAACCTAATGTTAAATTCTAAATTTTTAGGTGATTGTCTATATATATTTTTTTAAAGGGGAATGTCAATTGTCTAGCACAAAGTGTTCCAAGTGTTCCTCTTTTGCGTTTCGGAGATCATAGAATTCGGATTGCGTAGCCATGGTGAAGCACAAAGTTGCCAAAGAGCAGAAGAACAAGAAAGCTCTTGAAGAGTCCCTTGGTTTCATGTCAGAAAAAGCTTCGGCAGACGATTAATGAGAACCGTGTGGTGAAGCTGAAAACCAATAAGCATCATTTTACGGCAGTACTTAAAAAATACCTCCTAAAAAGTAGTACAACAAATAAATAGACCAAAATTAAATAAAAGTAGGAAATTTATGGTGGAGATTGAAACCACAATGCCCATATCTGCAAACTTGATAGAGCAACAACCAATGTTTTAGCTAAAAGAAGCTGAGAAAAGCAGTCTATTCCCAAACGCTAGGTGGAACAAAAAATATTTAGGAAATAACTCGGCACATTGTTCATTCATTCAGTTTGTGAAATGAAGAAAAACACATTATGGCTTGCTACAAAAAATTCAATCTCACAAACAAAAAATAAAAGAAGAAATTCAAGATTTAATTTTTTTCTGCGAGGGTATAAGATTTTTTTCCAGTACAACAAACAATGTCTTTGTCTTAACTTCCCAGGAGAAGAACAACGCAAAAAGGAGGGAACATATAATTCAAATAAAACAAATGTGCCTAAAAAAGCACCTTATCTGCCAAATAATTAAGTAAACCTTGCATTTACAGCAATTATATTATACTATTACATAGATAATTTCCAACAATCTGTTGCACACTTACTTTTAATACACGCCCCTAAACTTAGTTGCTGTTTACATAAATTTAAGAGGAGCAAAATCATGTGATATCCCATAAAGACGATCAAAAACAACAAATGTCCACTCCATTTATAAAACAACAATATGACGAGAGAGAAGAAAAGAAAAGGGGGAACCCCATATGCTAGGAAGAGGGGTAACATACCTCAGGGGCCATCCAATAAGGCGTTCCAACAACAGAATGCGAATTAACATCTGCTTCGGTAAGTTTTGTTGCAACCCCAAAATCTGCAAGTTTGACAAGACCCTGAAAGTTTAACCAAAGTGATATGGGATGATAACAAATTACCATTCTTGTTGAGGACGACCCTCGCTCTTTTCAAGATCTTCTCATGACTGTTGGGATGATAACAAATTACCATTCTTGTTGAGGACGACCCTCGCTCTTTCCAAGATCTCGAAAATAATGAGCGTATATCAGCCGACCATCCAAAAATCCCCTTCAATTCATTGTATATACACTAGAAGAGAGAAACAAGGAGATGAAAAAAAAAATAATGAACTGAAAAAATCAATATTATCCAAAAAGTTGTCATGATATGTAGTTATAAAGTTCATGAAACCTATTTTGCATCATAAACAAAACTAAGGTTTTAGCTTAAGAAAATCACATTTCAGTGTTTGAAAATGCCAACTTATGCTTCTGGTTTGACATTTAAGCACAAATAAAGCATTTTTCATCTTCACCAAAAACTATTTATTAACTTAAATCAATTTTCATCTTCTACTTGCAAACACAACCAACTTCTGATTCCAAAACCACAAGTGTCTCTGCAAACACAAACTCCCTAAATGTCAACTAATACTAATATACTTCTAACTCAGATATATAGTAATTTACAAAATCAAAATTCTAAGCACCAAATTAACAGAAGGGCAAACCATAATTACCACTATAAATGAAAATAGAAAAAGCAAACCTGATGCAGCAAGAGCAATGCCCGCGAGAAGAATAATAGCGCAGAGCCCCAACCAAGCTATCGGAAAAGCACTCTCATTCTTCCTCAGCTTGAGCCGCCTGCTGCGGCGTGGGCGATGAAGTGTAACCAAAGTACAAAAGAACCCAGTTCCCCAGAAGATTATTTTCAGTTAAAACATGACGATTCATATCAACGAGACTGAAAGGGCCACCAATTTTTGGCCCTTGAATTTCACTTCTTTCAAACTTTTCACCCATACCTATTACAAGTTTAATAAAACAAGAGTTAAAAAAACATATATATCAATGACTTAAAATTCACGACTCGCATTCGAGGCATTTTGCTCAATTGAGGCAACTCAGATGTTCTTATTACCATACAAAACACCCACTAGAATTTTGTTATCTATTTTTTTTAGGTCGAAAACAACTCTCAAGTTTTAGTTCAAGCAAAACTATAATGTTCAATTCCAATTAGAAAAAAATTATTAGGGAACTCATGGATAAATTAATTTCCCCTTCAGTTTGCCAACAATTACCAAGTGAAAACAGAACAAGATACTACCAATAAATCAACCCCTGGAAAATGAAAATGGAAAATAAAAAGAAAACAAGTTCCACAATAATATTAAATTTCCGAATAAAATGAAGTACTGAGTGTCTCTAGTAGACAAACAACTCACTTCCTTTGTCATAAAGTTCTCTCACAATGTTAATAAATCGATACATCAATTTACTAATTCATTCTAATAAAATTACTCAGAAATGATTAAAATCTGAGCTGTAACATAACCAAAAAATATATATATAATTAAATAATAATAATAATAATAATAATAAACACTAAAAAACCTCATTAATTTCATAAAAAACCTCAGATTTTGAATAAAGTCAAAAATTACTGCAGAACATGGATTAAAGTCTGAGATGTAACAAAACAAAGAAGCCCCATTAATAAGAAACAATAATTATTGGCGTACTCTGTATTGCTGGAACGCATCCCTAATGGCCTCGGCTGAGGCACGGTGGCTACCGCCTGTATCGCTCATCAGAATAGGCACATTTTTAGTCCTCTCAGCGCCAATCTGCTCCATTTCCATGGTCACATCTTCATCTTCGTCGTATTCAATGGCATGTTGAGATGGCCAATGTTGTTTGACGGTTAATAGAATAGAGGGTGCCATTTTTTGATACTCGAATGGTTCCACTTCCATCAACTTCTTAAGATCCGCCATAGGTTTCAGATCTCCGATCTACTGAATCCACAGATCGGGCAAAGTCGAATTCGACACAACCAATTTACAACGAAAACAGAAAACCGTAGCTCAAAGTGGACAAAATCAGCTGCTTTGGATTGGTGCTTGTTGGAAGAGAGGAAGAAACGAGGGTTGAACCAATTAGAACTGTTGAACCGATTGAAACCAATAATAGGCGGTTAAATTAACCGGTTCAACCCTAACCGCAATCTAACCGGTGGAGAACCAGTTAAGATTAAATCGGTTAACCGAAAAACCGGTGGTTTTATATATCTTAATTAAATTTAAAAACTTAAATAAAATTTGAATAGTTGAAACTTAGTGTATGTTTGACAAATATAATACACTAGCTTATGTCTTATTTAGAGGACTTATAAACTCTCTGTATTTAAATAGGTCTTGTTTGGTTGAATGAGCTTATTTGAAAAGTATGAGCTTATCTCAAATATTACTATCACAAGCGTTTAAAGTAAGCTCATGGAGCCTTTTGATTTTATTCTTATTTTAACCCATTTATTTTTTTTAGAAAGCTATACTATTACTTCGGTAGGTATTAGTTTTTTTTTTTAATTTTATCACTTTATTAATTGTTAGATAAATATCTATGAATTATTTTATTATTGTGAAATTGTTATTATTATTATTATTATTATTATTATTATTATTATTAGATTAGCTATAAATTGGCGTATAAAGAAAATCAAAAAATTTAATATTAAAAAGGACTTGATTAAAATATATATATATATATATATATATATATATATATATATATATATATATATTAAAAATGACTTGATTTTAATTCTAATATTAAAAATTTAACTTTTACTATTAGAATTAACTTGCATACGTATCCTCGTAAAGGAATCAAAGTCCACGTAGTTTGATTTTTTCTTTTTTGAAAAAAATAAGAGTTTAAAAAAATGACTTGATTTTAATTCTAATATTAGAAATTAAAATTAAACTTTAACTTTTAATATTAGAATTAAATTGTCTACGTATCCTCGAAAAGAAATCAAAGTCCACATAGTTCTTATACTTACCTTACTTACCTATTCGTCGTTGTCACTGCTTCCCGAAGTGGTATTGTAATAGTCGCTCGCTTCATCTTCATCCAATTGTATTTCCTATTCTCGTTTTTCGGCTTTGACCCAATCTTTCATCAACATTTGATTTTCAAGATTTTTGGGTCACTAGTGCAAAAAAGGCGATTAGAGGCGGTTCAAAACAGTCTTTGGAGGCGGTTATGAACCGCCTCTTATAGTAGCGATGCTTAGAATAAAAAAATCGGGCGGCGGTTCTAAGAACCGCTGCCAATAATAGTTTTGGCATCAGTTCTTTCTAAGAAGCGCTGCCAAAAACAGAAACTGGGAAGCGATTCTTAGCTAAGAAGTGCTGCCAAAACTATTATTGGCATCGGTTCTTAGATAAGAACCGCTGCCAAAAACAGAAACCGGGCAGCGCTTTTTATCTAAGAAGTGCTGCCAATAATTACTGATATATAACATCAGTTTTGTAAACAACTGATGTCATTGACACAGAGAACATTAACATCGGTTTGAATATAACCCATCTAAATTCCAATTAATAATAAAAAAAATAAATGTCCATTCTATTTTACGTATTCTCATCCCAACCTATAAATACCAAACAATTGCAATTTAATTCATATTTCATGAAAATTAAAATTAAACAACATCAAATGTTAACAAAAACATCCAATATACTTAAAAAAAAATTTTACATTACAATTTTACAAGAAAAACATAAAAAAAACACAATATCCAACTAATTAGGGCATTTTTCACATGAAAGACCCAAAAATAATAATAATAAAAAAAAGAAATGACCACAGCAATAGATTTTTCACCATGCAAGATTACCTGCATGCGTGTTTTCTCAAGCTCAATAAGGTAGCAACTTATGCAAGCTAAAGAACATGACAATGAACCGGACACTAAAGGTACATAAGGTGTTAATATTGGAGCATTCCGTGAAGTAATTTTCTCTCATCGGTGACAGAAAATGTCATAGCAAGGCAAGTAAACACCGACCTGTTTGAAAACCACCAATAATAACCCTTATCCCAGTTAAGTACTGAAAAATTCATTTCGAAAATCAATTTAAAAAAACAGTTGTACTAGATGCCTAAAGTTTTTGGCAATAACCACTCAAAACTTACAGTAGGTTTGGCAAGTGCTAAGCCAGCATTTGTTCCTCTCCAGAGTTCCCTCCTACAACATAAGCAGGAGTAAAGGTATAAGTAACTGTACTATAACTAGTAAACTGAAGAATGTTTTAAGAACAAAGATGTAAAAGCTGGATGATGATGTACTATGAATGATTGAGGCATAATCACATCACATGTTTCTTTCTATTGATTGCCTGGGATACGTGATGAAATGTCTAAGGTGCCCCTTTTCATATATTACTCACATCTCTGTCTTTTTTCTTTGTTATGCCGATGAAGTGTAAAAAAATTATTTCAAGTAAAAAGTTATAGAAACACTAAACAAAATTACAACAAATCACCAAACTAACTCCTAAATACCCAAACAATAAAACATGAGCAAAAAGAAAAAATTACAAAAATAAACAGGAAAATGCAATTTCCAGCATTGCATATCCAAGATATAAATGAGCAAATAGACTACAAATTACCAAGAAAACAAGAGAAGACCCAAAGGATAACTATAGCATGAATAAGACATTCAATAAGGTCAAATAGTATATAAGACACAAAAAATCCAACACTATCGAATGACCCCACAACATTACATATCCAAGATATATAAGAACAAATAGTAACCAGAAACAGACCTCAATGTGTGAATGTATTACCAAAATAACAAGAGTATATACCCCTAAATCTTAGATCGAACTAATACGCCTGTGTAACTCTGCGAGAGTAAAAATCCATTAATTTGTTGACTAGGGGAAAAAAATACCTGTGCCAAAAGAGTGTCCCATACATAACAATCTCCATTTGTCTAAAACCCGCAAAGAGGAGCCGGCCCCAAACGGAAAATGCAATCGAAGTCACATGATGGGCCTCATTATCATTGTTTGGTTGACTGTACTCTTGTAGCTGGTGCCCGGTTCTAATGTCAAATAACCTGCAAGTTCCATCATCCGAACCTGTACCAAACCTATTCCCATCTGGGAAAAACTTTACAGTATTAACATCTCCCTCATGACCAAGGAAAGTACGAACAACTCGACTAGCAACACGAGTGTCCCACAGACGAGAAGTTGAATCGCAGGAGCCTGACACAAACATTCTAGAGTTGGATCCATTAATCGACACGCTGTAACAAAAACATCATTAAATTTCTTCATCACGATATTTACCAAGAGCTCAGATGGCTAGGAAAAAAAAAGGATAATTACAAATATATATATATAATATATATATATATATATATATATAATATATAGGGTTGGGTTCAAATGAGAACCCGTCATTATATGTGAACCTAGGGACTCATCTTGACCATTAGATTGGATAATCTTGATAGTTGAGATCATGACACGTCAGCATGGTAATAATGTAAAAAAATGCATTAATTAATTAAAAATATTATTTTGGACATATATCAACGTTTACAAAGAGGCACTACATTGTTCTTTAGAAAGCACAATAGATTAAGAAAAATAACACTACGATTGTATACAAAAAACATCGCAAATTTCGTTTATAAACTGCAAATTCAAAAATTTGAAATGAAACTCAAATCTTCAACAAACCATAAGTTTTTCAAATTTTATTCGTTTTGAATGAAATATATATCAAATTAATCACATTCTCAAGATCTACAATTTAAGATACATATTGCATGTTTTAAAACGTAGAAAATATATATATATATATATATAATTAAATTAAAAAAAATTGGACTGGTTTTAGCACTACAATACTGTGTAAAAAGCACAATGAACCTGGACATATAATTGCACTGTACAATATTAGATTTAAGGCCAGGATTAGTCCCTAGATTCATATATAATGACGAGGTTCTCATTTGAACCCAATCCTATATATATATATATATATAGTTATACAGCTAAGTTGAAATTTTCAAGAGGGTAGTTGGAATTTTGAAAGACAACTAGGTTTTTATAATTAGACTAAACCACAAGGGTGTTTTTGCAATTAACAATTACCTTAGAACATCAGCAGTATGCCCTGACTGAAACTCGCCTCCAAATACAGAAGTCCTCAGTCCAGTGGTTATATCCCATAGAACGCATGTTCGGTCACCAGAAGCAGTTATCAGGTGTGTATCTTTGTCCGGAACATACTGACACGACGACACGTAACCCTTATGCCCACTTAGCATTCTGGAGACGGGAAGATTCCCATCCTTCTCGGTTTTAGAGTTGAGGTTAAAGATGGAACACATGCAGTCGAGGCCACCACAGGCCACAAATTGGCCACTGGGAGAGATTTATTGCATGAGTTTTCTGGCTCGTGAGCGCGTTCCATACAATTAATCTGCCATCTTGAGACGCACTGACAACTCGATTCTTTTCTGGAGTCCAATCCAGTGAATACACCTAAAATTAAGGATTTACTCGTAAAAAAAATGATTCAGGAAATAAAAAGGGAGAAGTGAAAAATATCTATATTAAACTCTTAAACATGAAATTTAATAATATATTAAAAGAGCACAGCCATAACTACAAAATGATTTCAGAATATGGCAAGAATAATTAACACCTCTTGCTCATCCAGAAATAAAGTAAACCTAGGGCTCGTTAGAGATTTGAACGACAGTGAGTTATTTACAAAAGAAGTCCCAACTATCCGCCAAAACACCTAAGCTTACCAAACACAATTCGTGCCAAAACAAAAAGATCTAAAGACATAATCAGATACAACTAAAATTCCAACTCTCACGAAATCTCGAGATTAAATTTCAAATTAAATAAATAGAAAAAAAAAAGGTTTAATTCTCTTTAGGAATTTAAAAGTGTTAGATTCTTCTAATATGCATTTTAAAAATGACAATCTGAAACTTTGATGCATAAATTTATAACAGTTAGTAGTCTAGAAAATCATAACTATTGTCCCAAGCTAATAATTAATCTTCAGAGGCCTTCGCATAATACTATCTCGGGGTTTTGTCAAAGAGAATAACAAATAAATGACAGACCTGAAGAGAATAGCCAACCATCTTCGAGAAACTAGTGATTGTTACATCCTTTCTTTCACGTTCTATTGTGGAATATATTAATGGGTTTAATTAATTAATATTTAAGAAGCAAAGAGGAAGCGCTATATGCTATGATGGTATACCTTAGCTTTCCCAATAGGTAAACAGAAACTAGAATCAAGAACTTGCAAACATTCTATAACAAGCCCTTGCAATAGATCGTACCTGTTGAGTTTAATTTCTTAAGCAAAGGACGCTGATACAGCCCAAGGAGAAGGCAAAGTAAAAAAGAGTGCAGTTATCATAAACATGAGATATAAATTCAGGCCCACGTATTATTCAAACAAATGATATTGGAGCAAAATAGTAGAGTAATCCAAACAAGCAAAGGTATAGATGCAATTTAACAATATGTGTACCTTGCTCATTGCATCTGCTACACAAAATCTAATAAGGTCTTCATACAGGTTAGCCGAAAGTTGGATTTCAGGTGCGTCAGCCCAATATTCAAGGATTAGAAGTGCATACTCACAACACCTAATTCAGAAAATAGAAGCATTACTGCAAAAGCACATGGTACAGTAGGCTGGGAAATATATAAAAAAAAATAGAAGCATACCTTGCACGGAGTGCAGCACCGCGGTCGTTCTTCGCAGAGTCGACAATCCGTGGAAGCACACGAGATACTTTGCAATTGTGTAACATCTGAAGATCAAAATTGTGTCAATGACAGAATGATATACAAATGAAGAAAAGAACTAGCAACCAACATATCAAAAAATTGCCGTCTTTATGCAATTATCTGCAGATTCTGCAATTACAAGCATTGTTATCACAACAAGCTTGAAAAGGACCTACGTTACATGACAGAAGTGAGAGGAATGAATAATTTAACCAGCCAACAGCAACAACAAATAAGAACTGTTCTCACCGGAATAAACATCTCAGCACATGCCTCAAAGTCCCCCAAGAGATCTTTCGATAAGAAGCATAACAGATGGCATGCCTAGAAAAGTGAACATACAAGTAACAAGACCAAATAGATAACTTTAGCTATAAAGACAAATCTCCAAGGATATACAAGAACTACAGAAACACCACATCTGTACAATAAAAATCAATCCCCCAAATTCCCAGCGTGGTTGGGATCTTTTCGTTAAGAAGAATTTGACGAGAGATTCAAGTGCACGAGACTTTCGAGATGAATTCACGAGATGGAGATTTTACCTATGAGATGATTTCCCAATAAATCGACGAAGGTGAGATTCGGGTGCCAGTGTTTGGGCAGATTGCCGGAGAGATTGGTCTGGGAGAGCGCGACGGCGCATAGGAATCTCATGTCACCGAGGATTGGGGGCGCCCACACCCGACGCGGTGAGGTCGATGATGTTCTGGAGGCGGCTGAGCCAAACGCCAGAGAGTGTCTGGGCAGGTGGAGTGGAGGTTGGCGGCGAGCTCAGCGAGAAGGCGGATGGGGGAGATGAGGCAGTTGAGGAAGGCGAGGGATGTGGTGAGGGTGGAGAGGGATGGACCGAGGTTGGAATTTCAGGATTTTTAAGCAGAGTTCGCTAATTTTGTCAAAGAGCCCGGTTTTACTTATTGGCAGCGCTTTTTGAAAGAAGCGCTGCCCGGTTTACTTATTGGCAGCGCTTTTTTTAAAGAAGCGCTGCCCGGTTTTACTTATTAGAAGCGCTTCTTAAGGGAACCGCTTCTTGTACTGTTATTGGTGGCGGTTGGTATTCAATAACCGCCACCCGGACGAAAATTTAAATTTTTTTATATTTATAAGCAGCGGTTCTTTGCTAATAAGCGCTGCCTTTTCACTTTTTGCAGCGGTTCCTCTTTGAACCGCCACTTATAAAGTGCCACCAATCAACTTTTTTCCACTAGTGGGTGTTAAGCTAGACCGACGAACATCTAACATAAAGCCTCTCGTCCTGAAGTCTGTTCAACAAAAACTGTTGAAACAAGAACGGCGAGAACCTCATTGACAATCCTAGAAAGTGTAGGGAAAATACTGGCAACCGAACTCGACTCAAAAGCCCCTAAATAAATGTCTAATTCAATTGATCGACTAATACTAGCCTTTTAACGTTTTCGCTTAGTATCATCAATCAACCTCATATATGGGGCTAGAGCTTGTCGAGGGTCGTTGGGTCTTATATTAGAAGTGGTGGGGGAAGGGGAAGAGGAAACATTAAAATCACTAGAAGAAGATTGACTGTAATCATTAAAAATATATGCTAAAGATTGTTGTGCTTGGTGAGCAACAGTATAAGCGTTAGGAATTTCAATATTTGAAGTTTCAAAAAAGGTCATAATGCATCGTAATAAACTTTAAGTAAATTTCCTAAACCCTCTACCCGATAATTCAGGTCTAAAAATTTTTCAATCAAAAAAACGTCGGGCATGTATAGAAAGTATTTGATCCATTTAGTCAACATATCAGCAATACATTCACCTAATTCAGGCGAATCAAGTAAAGAAGTTCTAACAAGTACAATTTGAATACATTGATCAACAAGTAGTGTGGAAGTAGGATAATAAACACCGGATAAAGTAACGATGGCGTCGTTAAAAGTTTTTAAAAGGGACATTATATTATAACAATCATCCCACATATGCGAAAATAAAACGAAATCGACATCTTGATTACCAAAATAAAAAAGCCGAGGGGACTAAATTGCCCTCGGTTAGTTCCGAGGGGGTTTTCATCCCCTCGGTTTTTTAAATTAAAAAAGAAAAGAGAAAACGCGCATTTAACGATCGACACCCGATTCTCGTGGTTCCATACATCGAGACACACCCCGTATCACCCCGTGCGAAATTGATAGTATTTGTTTGTATTTTTACTAATTTTCTGTTTTTTCTTATTTTTTATTTAAAATCGAAAAAAATAGAAAAAAAATAGAAAATGTGTCTTTAACGATCGACACCCGATACTGGTGGTTCCATGACATCGACACGCACCCTGTGCGTAAATTGATAGGATTTGTTTTTATTTTTACTAATTTTCTATTTTTTTTGAAATTTTTTTTTGATGTTTTATTTAAAACCGTTGTTGCCCACGAAATCTACTTGCTCAGAAGTTATTAAAATTGGGCAATCACGATTCAAATGAGAACCTCCACAAGTTTTACAAAGAAGTCCCTTCATATTTGGAGTAGGTATGACAAATGTGTCAAACTTCTTACTCAATGCATCGAATTGGGTTGATAGAGTCATAATTGCATACACATTAGTTTTTAAACGCACCACATAGGAGCGGGGCGGAAAACCTCCCTCAGGTATTTCCAAGTTTAGGATGAACTTGTGGACATTGATAGTGAACATCTAGGGATATCAGAAATAAGTATTGTTTCATACTAAAACATTTAGCTCTTCCTTTCTCTCGTATGATCAAATTATAAAATGACATATTATTGATTTACGCAGTCATAATGTATGTGAAAAAAGGATGAGGTTCTCAACCAGAGGTCACATTGGTACATCTAACATTATTGGTTAATGTTTATATAGTTTGTTGTCATCTTTATTATGACATGGGAGGGATATGTTCATTATGGAAAGCAATTCAGACTGAAGGAATATACATTGAAGTTTCCTTTTTAAGTTAGTTTATTTATATTGATTTTTATCTAACAAGTTAGTTTATTTATAAGTTTTTACTCTGTATGGTGCTAAAATGATATATTTTATATTGCAGGTGTTTAATGGTCCTGAATTGGGAATTAATAAACGAGATATATTTTTGAAATCAAGAATGAATTATTAGATAATTAATAACATTTATTATTTTAGTATTAAATTTTGAATGTCTAATGCTTAGGTTGGCATTAGGCTATTGGATTCGAGATTTGACTTGAATGTAGTCAAAACTACAGTTTTGTGTAAGTTGTGTTTCATTTTTAAAATTACACTTGGTTCGATGAATTGTTACCTTATAGTTTGGTTTGATGATTTGTTAACTTTTTGTTTGGTTGAATGGTGTTAACTTATTGTTTAATTTGGAAATGTAAAAGAATTCGATTGCAATTTGCAAGTTATCCACCTAAAATGGGAAAAAAATATTTATTTTTATATAAGACAGTTTCACATCGATTCTTCCTAAGACTGATATTAAAAACCATTTTTTATGATGGTTAGAAATAATACCATACGTGGATAGAAGTAACATGGATTATTCTAAAACCTCTGTACGATGCCCACGTATACATCGGGTATATGACATTCAAAAATGCTTTTTATATCGGTTAAGTACAATATCGGTTAAGTACAAAACTGATGTAATAAGTTACAAGTTACATTGGTTTCCCAACCATTTGTAAGGAATCTTGGTCTTTTACTTACACCTTATACTACATCGGGTCCAAAACCGATGTAAAAAGCTTTTTTTTTTTTTTAGTTGGGATTTGGGGCGAATTATCTACCTCACATGGTAGAGGATCCGTGTGGTCGTCACATAGGACATTAATTCTTAAAACAATTACCTCATATATATATATATATATATATATATATATATATATATATATATATATATATATATATATATAATATATATAGTAGGCCACGAGTTGTGAACGTGATATCTTTTAAATATTTCTAAGTATTTAAATATAATTATTAACTAAATATATTTTAATATTTAGATTAAATTAATTAATAATTATTAGTTACTTGTTTAGAAAAATTTAGAAATTGTTAAACTCTCAACCCATACCACACTCTGGTCAATAATAAAATAATTCTAAATTTTATTATAACTACAATTTATTTAATTATTTTCATAATTAAGTTTCTTTTTTAATTAATATTATTTCATATGTAATTTAATATTTAATTAATATAACTAAGTCTAGATTTTTCTTTAATTATACATGAATTGTTTATATTATTATATCAGGTTAATTAAAAAGAAAATATTAAATTTAATAAAAAAAATACTAAATTGACCAAAATAATTATAAAATTTAAATCACCTAAAATTGGTTAGCTTTGGAGGAAGAGCATATGATATGATATGAGAGATATGCGACGCAAGAGCATTACATGCTCCTGATAACACCACCGTACCTAGAGGTGTTGATCTGGTTACGGTTAACCGGCCAACCACCGGTTACTAACCGGTTGACAAGTTATGATTAACCATTGGCCGGCGGTCACGGTTAATACTCTAACCGTCAACCGGTGGCCTGCGATAGGTTAAGGTTAACCTGAACGTCTAATGGTAACCACCGGTTAACCAGTTTTAACAAAAATAAAAAAAAATCGTCGGCGGTAAAATCGCCAGTTAATAGCCGTTGGCAAGCTCTTTTTAATTCTCTTTTATAATATTACTATGGCAAGCTCTTCTCGTAATTTCAATACCAATACTTCAACCTCTTCTCGTCAAGGTCGAGGATCTCGATGACAATATTTGGTTGTTGCCTAAGATTATGTTTTCGATAAGATGACGATGGAAGAAGTTGAAAACCTATATAATCAAATCAACTTCGACTCGCAAAATTAAACTAGTTTTGAAGAAGAGTTACCTAGCTCAGACGAATCTGAACCGCCGGCTACCGTTAATTTGGATGAAGATGAGGAGGGAGCGGATGATATACCACCGCCTCAATCAAAACCGAGGAAATTTCAATCCCCCATCTTCCGATTTCATTTCACAAGAACGACGGTCGACAGCGAACCTCGGGCGCAATGCAATTATTGCAAGGCTCATTACGCCTTCGGTAAAATAATAGAGGTTACGGGTCGCTCAAATACCATATGGAGAAGAAACATACCGACAAATATGGTGCGGGTAGCTCTCAAACACAACTAAACTTCTCATCTTCATCTACCACCGACATTGGGACCAGCGACGAAGGTACGGGTTCTTCTAGTTTATTTCAATATACCGAAAGTGGTCATAGAAAGTTTCTTGCAAGATTTGTTTTCGTTATGAGTCTTCCTTTTAATCATGCACATAGTAGTAATTATGAAGATTATACTAGTGGTGCATTTAATCCATTTAGCACTGGGATTTTACAAAATGAATTGACTCGCGATATTGAAAAAATGATCGGTGAGTATAAATTGAATTTGATTTCAATATTTGATAGTTTGCCTCATAGTGTCTCTATATGTTAGGATATTTGGATGGATTATTTTCATAATCATAATTATATGGGAATTACTTTCTATTTGGTTGATAATTTATGGACTTTGCAAAAATGTTTAATTGAATATAGAGAGTTTGATATGAGCATACGGCGGTGGATAATTCGCACAAAATAGCTACTGTTTTTCCGAGTATCATTAAGGTAACAAAATTTTCTCAATTTCATTTGATAATGCCGCTGCTAATACAACTAGTTTAGATATGTTAAAAACTTTTTGTCAACCCTCTATGGGCGACAGATTTTTCATGTTAGATGTATTTATCATATTTTTTATTTATTTGTTCAAGATGGTTTAACTCTTTTTAAATCCAAAATCTAACCGATTAGGAGTGCTATATATTATCTACATTCCCACGACTCTCTTCAAAAAAAAAAAATGGCAAAAATTTTGCCGAACCAATGATTTGTATCTAAATTTCTTTTCAAATGATGTGCCAAATCGTTGGAACTCTATTTATAAATTGCTTAATGATTCTTATCAATATAGAGATGCATTGTGTACATTTTTTAATAATCAAGATGTCGATTTCATTTTGTTTTAACATATGTGGGATGATTGTTATAATATGATGTCCCTTTTAAGAACTTTTAATGATGACACCGTGACTTTATCCGGTATTTATTATCCTACTTCCACACTACTTGTTGATCAATGTATTCAAATTGTACTTGTTAGTAATGCTTTACTCGATAATTCTAAATTAGTTGAATGTATTGCTAGTATGTTGAGTAAATGGGTCAAGTATTTTTTGTACATTCCCGAGGTTTTTTTGATTGCAAAAATTTTAGACCCAGATTATCGGGTAGAGGGTTTACATAATTTACTTAAAATTTATTATGATGCATTAACACCTTTTTACAAGTTTCAAATATTCAAATTTCTAGCCCTCTCAGTGTTTCTCACCAAGCAAGCTGATTCGAGTTTTTGTATACCTACTTTATAAATATTTGTCTAACGTTTAAAAGCTCACTCTCAAGAGAACAAGATCGCGTGTAGGTTGATAAGATGAACCGAGTCGATTCTCTCGAGGAATACTAACCGGAGGTTCCTTTTGTGTTTGTTTTTCACGAATAAGAAAAAAAAAACCTAATTTAAACACATAAAATTAATTTGTTGGTTTAAAGCGAAGAACTAAGAAATCAAGATTTTGAAAAGATTTAAGAAAACAGAGGTTATAGAGCTTCGAATCGTCTCCACGACCAATTGACAATACAATTGATGGTTCTAAACGAATCTCGGCTATAGACCTATAAGATTAAGTCATTAATTTAGCTAGTATATTTCAATTATATCCTTCTTGAGTTTATAAATGTCAATTACTCATAGAAATCAGTGTTGGGATCAGTATATTTGTCATTAGAATAGTATGATTTTGAATATAAAATTCCGAGTCATGGGCTGCGGAATTGTACGTCACACTCCCACAATCGGGCTCGTCAATCTTTTGAAGGGTCAGGGCCATCACCAATATTACTGGGCCAAAACCCTTTCTCTTGGCATTAATTTGTAATTTCCCTTCAGCTGTGCCCTCCAAATTCCAATCCACTTTACCAAATACATTTATTAAGGGGGCTCGTTTGATTATTGTCTTCACATGTTTTTTTTTCCTGTTAAAATTATTCACATTCTAAATCACGCAAGGACAAGATTTTGTGTCCTTTTTTCCCTATTTACCACCTTAATTAATTCATTTTATAAAAACCTAATCATACATAGCGAATTTCAATTTTATGTGAGTTTAGCCAACGAATTGTCATTAAATATCCTATATACTAACGAGAAATAAAGTTCAAAAATATGCAAACCATATTTTATCCTAATATTTACCGGAACTAGTTTTATTAAATAAATAAAATTTATTATTTATTTAGTAATAAATTCGGTAATTTTTGCATATTTAATAAAAATATGCCGGAACTAGTTTTAAATAAATAATAAATTCACCGAAACTCACACAAAGTATATGGGTTTGAAAATATGCAACCTCACTCGCGAGACTAGGTGAGTTTCGACGAGTTTGGACGAGTTGATTGGTCGGAGGATGCACTTTCAAAAATTTTTGAAGTACAAGATGCATTAAATTACAAAAAAAACGTTAGGATGCAAACCCAA